>VZRF01001706.1:57207-128101 GCA_013396875.1 Vireo altiloquus
AAAGAAAAAGAAAAAGAAAAGAAAGGCAGGGGGAAAAAAAAAGCCAAACAAAACCAAACCAAAATCAAACCAAACAAAAAAAACTTCACTCGGAATCTGAAAGTGGCAGGAAAGTGCCTGGCAAGTTGCAGGGATGGAGCTACACAGCTTGCAGGAGGCGTTAAAAGTGGAAATCCAGTGTCACCAGGTAAAAGAATGAAATGCTGCGGCAACCAGCCGTGCTCTGCCTCCGATCGGGGCTCGCAGGACCGGTGTTGCATGTTCGGCGAGAGCCTTCGTGCCGCAGCGGCCAGGGGAGGGGGCGCGGGGGGGCGCGGGGGGGGGCGCCCGGCCCCCNCCGGCCCCCCGCCGCAATGGCGAGCACTTCCCCAAAGTACTTTTGCGGATTGTTTGGCTGAGTTTTTGTGTGTGCGTGTGTGTTGTGGAGATGCGGAGTCAACGCAGCAGTCGGTGCTAGTGTGAGTGTGAATGTGCGTGAGTGTGTGTGTGTGTGTGTGTGTGTGTGTGTGAGAGAGAGAGAGAGAGAGAGAGAGAGAGAGAGAGAGTGTGTTGGAGAGATTAGGACGAGACTTGAATATTTATGAGCTTTGCTTGAAACTGACTCGCAGTGTTTACTTGCCTCTTTGTTCCTTACCCCCCTCCCTCCCCCTTCCACATACATACATACATTTAAAAAAATCCATTAAACTTGAAACAGTTTCTAATTCCTCCTTTTTTGGGGGTGATTTTTTAAAATAGAAACTAGTTGCACAGATGAAGCAAGATCCACAGGTAAATGCAGATCCTTTTTTTTCCTCTTCTTCAGTATTTTATCCCTGCCGTAATAAGCGCAGTTGTGCTGGGACAGCAGGATGAGAAACTTTATCAGTAAGAGATCTCATTTTGTAGTCTGCACTGAGCTTTCTTGCTAAGGAGGGTGTTTTGTGTGTGCATGCTTCCGTATGGCTTCGGTGGAATGGTTTTGCCTTTGAACAATTTCTAGCTCGCAAGTTTATTCATTACAGGGGTTAGTTTGCACTTTGCCTTTAATATTCGTCTTGTTGCCGTTTTTGCAGAACGGGGATCTTAAGAAACAAATCCATGAAAGGCAATCGAGAATAGCAGCTCTTAATGAGAAACAAGTAAGGAACAGATCGATTCAGTTGTGTTTGGTTTTTCTTCTTGTTTTTACGATGCACTATCTAAACATCCGAAAAGTGTCTGCGTTAGATGAAAAATACTGGCGGCAGGGGATATAACATCCATTTTCTTTTGCATAGAGTCAGAAAATGCATGTTTTCGTAATGAGGTCGGATTCTCTGATGTCTTGCTGGGGGACAGAATTATTTCAGTACTAGTAGTAAAAAGATAAGCAGTAGTTAAAACGTAAAAAAAAAAAAGGGGCGTCCATTTTGAGTTGGTCGACATGTTTTAGGAATATGGAAAATTCTGTCTTGGGCTACTTTGTGCACTTCCGTGTAATGTGCAGAGCAAGAGTTGGGAAGGAGGAGGCTGGAGCCCCGTTCAGAGTCATTTCTGGGTTTAATTAAAAAACTGATTTTTATTGTTCACTTTATTTATTTTCTTTTTGTTTTCTTCATTTTTTTTTCTCCTCCCCACTTGCCTTTCTCTTCCCTTGGTCTGATCTGACGTGTTGGCTTTTGATTCGAGTTCACTTAGGCACTTTCACTTTTTTCTACCCCTTCCAAAAATACGAATTAAAACATTAACCTGTTTCAGCTGCCAGGGGGAGGGGGCGAAAAAACCCACGAAAACAGAGGAGGGAAGCAAAACAAACCAGGAACCTTCCTTCCTACCTCCTCCCCTCACCGCCCCCCTCCGCCCTTCCCAAAGTTTCTCATCGCTGTTTTTGTGCCGGGTGACCCCCGGGGCGCTGCTCTGCCCTAGAGGAGCCCGGAAGGAAAGTTTTGATGCGAGGGGCGGCAGGGGCGGGGGAGCGAGCGCGGGCGCTCAGCACCGCGGACAGCGCCGTTCGCCTTCCCCCTCGCATTCCCACTCGCCCAACTCCCCGCGCCCCTCGGCTTCTCTCCCAGCACTTCCAGAGCGGGAAAGGCAGTTGGAAAAGCCAGCGGAAGATCTGTCGGCCCAAGCCTCGCTCTGCACCCCAGGGCTGAACTTTCCGGGTCGCCCCCGGGCCCTCCGCGGCGGTGACGGGCTGCGCTGCTCCCCCCTCCCCGGCCTCGAGCGCAGCTCCCCCGTTCAGCACCGGGGTTGGGGACAGTGCCCGCCCGCCCAAAGCCGCCTCTTCCGCCCCTTCATCCCTCCCGACGAGGGAACTGGGAAAGGGGCCACGTGTGCCGGTCCCCCGCTTTCCCCTGTCCCTTTAAAAAAAAAAAAAAATTTTTTTTTTTGGTGCGTGTTTTGTTTTGTTTTGCTGGAGTTGTGATTAAAGTTGCAAAGTGCCTGTGTGATGCGTGCCTGCGGGCGATGGCTGCACGCCACCCTTTTCCTCCCAGTTCATTGTAATGAGAATTTGTCAGCACTCTCAGTTTGGTAGTGGAAGCTTCCATTTTGTGAGGAAGGGGTGTTGGTTCCTCCTAACATGGAGAAAAGTCTGCGGAGTTTGCCGGTGGGGGATGGGGCCCCATTCATGCTGAACATTACCATTTTGATTGCTTTGATGCCATTTTTGGAGGGGGGAGGGGAGAGAATACCCTACTCAGCAGAGCACAAAGATGTTTAATCACTGTATAGAAACAAATCACATACTTTCTTTTTTAAAGCAAATCTGACACTACATGATCTGTAAGGACTGTTAGTCCTTGTTTTGCAGTGTAAAACAGCAAATTGTTGACTAATACTACTATACTGAGTAAAAGGTTATTTTTTTTTTAAATAAGGTAACAGCCTTTCCTGCAACAATGCATCTTTCTGTGTTGTTTCTTCAATATCAAAATAGTTTTACTGTTCTAAGTGAGTATTTGGAACATAGATTTGATCATTTCCCCCTATATTGTAGCAACTATTTCAAGGCTGTTTAAATTTTTATGATCATAGTAAATGAGAAGCTATTTATTATATGTCATGTTGGAATTTAGATAAGGCAGAGAGACACATTTGAAAATAGTTTGAACATTCTGATTCAGCTTGGGGAAAAAGGTTTTTGCTAAGCTTGCGCAGCATATTTATGTATAATCGAAACTAACTAGTAAACAATTTTCATATGTTTATGACTTGCCATCCTTGCAATCTTGTAAATAAATCTATAGACCATGAAGTAATTAAACATAAAATACCTGAATTCTGTAAACAGCAAATTTGGCCTAGCAGGAAACCTCCTATTTTTAGGCAAACCCCTAGATTTTTTTTACTATTTTCAGCATCCTGTGCAACAAGAGCTCATAATTAAGAGCCCGGCTGGTGGTGTCCTTGTGCTACAGGCTGCCACCTCCAGAGGTCTACACTGAAATCTTTCTCAGGTCACAAGTGAAATGAGTTTGGAGGTCTTAGCTTGTGACAAAGTCACAAACCCATTGTGTAACTTCACAGACTTGCTGTAATTACTAGTTGCTTGTTAGGTAACTGCTTGTAAATGAACTCTGCATCCTTGAGGGTATAGAGAAGGAGCACTGAGGACTCCTGAGACAACAGATGGGATAATGGTGGAGCTATTTGATGGTTTCAAGCCCTCACTTTGGTGGAAACACCAGTGTCAACTTAAATAGGCAGTTCAAGTGGGGAAGTTGTTTTTACATATGTATTTAGATTCTTTCCTCCTTTACTCCCCCAAAGATTTGTTTAGGCACAACTAATTCATAATTCAATAATATATACCTTTGATTGTGCACGCACTGAATACAAAAGACCCTAAAATTGCATTTCAGTTTAACTACACATGTTAATGATGAAACAGTAAAACAAACAAACAAAACCCCCCATCTACACCTGTTAGAAACATAGCAGTGAGTGTTACCTCTCAGTGCCCATATTCATCACTTTTCCATTGTAGCCATTGGCATTTGTGGCAATGTGTTCTTTTCTTGAAAGTTACAAATGAAGACAAGAAAGATCTGAATGACAAACTCAACTTTTGAGGGAAACTTATGAAGTAGACTTTTATGCACAGCTGGATTTAAAGTTGCATCCTAATTAAGGATCCCTGGTCATCAATGTTTCTTTTATGTTGGTGGGTTAGAGATATAAATTCTTTAGCATAGTTTTAACATTTTTTAGTGTCTTTAAATAAGTGATGTAGATCCATCATTTCCATTACTGGAAGGCAACAGCTTTAATCAGTTCTTAATTTGGCATCCAACTCAGAAAGACAAGTTAGACTTCTGTCACAAGTACATCCTTTGGATGCTGTAGTTTTGATTAATTGTCATCACATTTGAGAGTGGGTTACCTCTTCTTTAACAAGATATGATGTGTGAAGACTCCATTAGTTAGTCCAGTGGTTTTACACCTTCAATCTACAGCATATGCAGAGCAGCAGTAACATTCTTATCTAAATTGTCAAGCAACAAGCATTTATATGTAAATAAAAGAGCCATCATAAGAGTCAGCATTAGCCTTAACAGCACACCAGAGGTGCTCTGCTGCATGTGTTTCTTGCTCTTATGTCCTAAAGACTTTTTAAGGGTCTTTTAATTCTAGAAAGTTAATTATTACTTTTTAATTAATTAATCAGGATAAACAAATAAATCTTCAACGTCCTTTGGAAGTTCCTTGTTACTTGTTCCTCCTTACTAACATAAGCGTTAGGTGGCAAGCCAAGTCTTAAAAATTAACAATGAGCATGTATGGACCACTATATTTTTGACCATGATGAATTCTGAACTCAGACAGCCTGTCCTGGACTTCACTAATAAAAATATGCCTTTCTGAAAGACATTATGCCATTCACTTGTGCACTGCCTCATTTCTTTACCATAATTTACTATCTGTGCAGAAAATCAACATTAGTTTCAGGCAGATTCTCCCAGCCTGTGTTATTGCTGGTTTGGGATTTTTTTGGGTAGTATATCTGAAATTAAATCACTGACTGTGTTTTGCCACATTCGTGATCACCAGCAAAACCTGTTTGTGGAAAGTGTTAGACTTCTTAAAATTTAAGTACAGTTCTTGTGCAAGTTTTTGGAGATGGTTTAGCTCAAGATGTCTTGTTGTGCTGATGTTGTCTCTGTTTTGGGGAAGAGGAAGAAGTGGGGTTTGGTTTTGTTGAAGTTCATGCTTGCCTGTGCCTAGAAAAGGCAGCATTGTTTACACGAGTTAAATAGTAAATTATTGATATTGCCAGAGCTCAGTATTTCATATGGCTGGGTTCTCTCAAAATGATTAAGGTAAAATAAGGGTTATAAGCTTCAGTGAAAACTCAGGTAAAATCTGAAAGGCATTTCCAGGGTGAGTTGAACCTGATGTCAAAGTCTGACCCAAGGTATGCACAGCCCTCCCTATTGTGACAAGAATTGCATCCATGTCTGACTCTGGATGTCAAGGGAGGCAGGGCGATGGGCTCCCAGGTGAAGTCTTAAAATTTTCTATCACTGCATTGAGTCTATAAACACAAAGACAACAGGTATTAAATATGAGCTTCACTTTGCCATTCTTCTGCGCATTGAGGTCCCGCTGACTTTGCAGGGAGTCCTGAACAATTGCAAAATAAAATGAACTTACTGGATCAGAGTAAAGATTAGTTCTGGATTGTAATTCAGAAAGCTTCAGTTCCTTTTTTTTTTTTTTTAATTGTAAAATAAGGTGGCAATGTATTCCTTGTTTTGCCATCTGCAGAAAGAGGGAAAAAACTAGGGAAGGATTTACCTTCAGCTCCTTGGAGGAGAAACTTAGGAATATAGTTTGCATAATGACAATCCTAGCATTCTCTTTGTGCTTTCAGTAGCAGCATATTGAGATTCCCTGTTCATATGGGAGAAAAAGGGTAATAAAGGACATTTTCCTGAAGGAATGGAAATACGGCTTTCAGCCTGCCATTAGGTTGCCCTTATAAGATTAATGGAATTCACACATTGGCAACAAAAAGTGTACTAGAGGGGTTAGAACCCCATTTTGTTTGGTAGCTGCTGGACTGGCATGGGAAATGCTATTTCATTCCAGCATTTTTCTGTGACGCTACACTTTTTCTGTACTTGTACAGTGTATCACTTGTCAGGGCTAAGAGTTGAAAAGAGAATGTTACATTCATTCTAACCATTTTAAAGAGTTCACTTTGATATTTTAGCCACTTAAAACACCTGCTGTCAGAACAGTACAATTGATTTCAATTAACTTTGAATTTCTTCAATAAGATGACTCTTTTAATAATCCAGTAATCCCATGATGCCTCATTAGAGGAGCTGGCTATGATGATTATCCCTGTGATTTAGCAATTTTTTCCTTACAATGCCTTTGTCTATTCAGAAAAAGGAACGACACCAACAATACCTTTTAATTTCATTTTTGGTTTTACACTAACAACATTTACTACCTGTTACACACTGCAAAATACCTAATTTATACTTGCAGCAAACAGGTATTTGTTCAGATGTGCACAATACTTTACTAGGGAGATTCTTTTAAAGAAACTTTAGTTCTATGTAGGAACTCTGCATATTGGACTTAGAATTTGTTTTAATTTTTCAGTAGATGCTTGGGCAGCTGTTCAGTGGTGCTTTTGCAGGAGTCTTTGTCAGGAACTCAGGTTTGATGGAACCAAATCTCCACTGGTTCATGCTATGTGTGTGACTCATCTAGAACAGTATGTCATAGCAGATGTTTAAACCAGTTCATCTTGTTTGGATCTGGTCCACAGACTCCTTGTATCTGTGGAAGAAAAGGGGAATGTCTCCTTTCCATAGCTTGATGCTAGAGAAGGGTTTTGAATCATGGTTTTAAATGACATTTCCATGGGATACTGCATCGGTCTAAACACTTCTCCTATGTTCAAGCAGAGAAAATCCCTTTTGATCTCATTGCAGATTTGATTTTCAAGTTGAAAGCATGAAGGCATATAAAGACATGTTCATACAAAGTTACTTTTAACTTTTCCCTCTATACCTTTCTCTTTGTGATCAAAGGTAAAATATGCAGCATTTTTGTACTTGATTATAAAATGATACCTCCCTCTTCCCTCTGCCCCCAAAACAAAATCTGAAGCACCAACAAAATTTTTAAGCAATAAAGGGTGGAAATTTGCAAATCGATAGGACAAGGCCATGGTAAATGGTGTATGTGCAGCCACAATGTCAAGGAGGGCAACTGGTACATGCAGGGGAGTTGGAGGTAAGGGAAGTATGAAAATAGGCTGCAAGTTTAAGATAAAAACAAAGAAGAACAAAAAAGAACCAGAATTGGACTAACTGAAATGCAAATTTGTCATTCTGCCATTAGAGTTATTTCAGTGTAACAGACTTATATTTGGTCTATCCAATCCTCATCACACACTTCTCTTATATGTCTGTATATACATGTATTTTATATACATTTTTTATTTTTTTTTTAAACTTAAAGTGGTACTACTTTTTTATTTGTAATTGTTCTTGAGTCAAAATGTACTTCGTGAAAAATGTTTTCTCCCCCACCCCTCTATTTTTTGAATCAGCTGCTTATTGTTATGCAGTAGCAATTTCCAGTGTCATATGAAATTGCTGATGTGGCTTAGTTCTCACTCCAACCTGCAACTGCCAATAGTAAGCATCTATAGAAATCTAATATGTACCACAGGGCTTTTTGCACATGTACAGGCAGACCCTTCTGATTAATAGACAGAGGACTGGGAAATAGGAGCACGTATTTTCCTTTTTTTAACCCATTGAGAACTTAAATATATGTCCAAGTTTAAACCATAAAACAATCCTTTGACTGAATTAAAGTAAACCAGAGAACTGACCATAAGTGCAGTTGTGGTAAAATCAAAACAGTAGTAAGTACTTGAAAACTCTGTAGATATGATGGGTGGTGTTAATTTAGGCTTTTGAGAGGCAATCTTATTTTCAGATTCAGTAATTCAGTTTTAGGAGCCTGGGCATTGAGGCTCTGGCCAGAACAGTGTATTCACCTGAAGGTTGGTCTGATTGCTTGTGTTTAATTGAGAAAAGCATATAATTGGCCTTGAAACAGAAGTTAAATCTATATTGTGTATAAGTTATCTTCATTTTGACATTGATTTAGCTTGATCCTGTTGGTACTTTGTGATGTAGCTTACCTCTTATCCAGGGAGAAGGAGTGGAATTGCCTTTGTGCGCAAGTCAGCTATCAATGACAAATCTTAAAAGGTTGCAGAAAGTGAAATTGTATATTACATTTCAAATAATTGAGTCAAGTGAGAACCATTGATACTTTTGACATGCAACATAGATTAATGTGCATTTTCTGTAATGTTCTGCTTTTCTAAAGCACTTCAAATCAGCTAAGATTGCCTAAAGATTTATTGGTGAGTCAAAGCTTTTCTAAGAATGAGGAAGAGAGAAGCTTCCATTCTCGGAAATGTACAGACTTGAGTGTCTCTGTGTATAAATGTGCTTCTGTGTGTGTGTGATTGGGTGTGAGCATAAGGTCTTTCTCTTTGATATAATTCAGGCAGAAAGCCAATATGCGCATGTAAATGAGCCTGAAAATGTAATTAAAAATACATACATACTGGGGACTGCAGTACAGAATTTAGTATGAGATGCAGGTTACAAAGTGACAAGTAACATTTCCTATATAATCACTGATACTAACTCTCATCTGTGATTTATGCGTCTTGTGTGTTATTAAGTGCCAAACAGATAAATGCTGAAATTATTTCTTTAAATATCATTTCATTACGATGACTGAAGGCAAAGTACATCTTGCCCATTCTCTTCCCTTCAACCAAAACAAAAGCCAAAATACAGCTAACATGCAAGTGTTACTACGGAGACTAAGAAGTATTTTACATAAGTCAGATAAAGACCTATTTGATAACATATTTTTCCTGGCAATAAAATGCGAAAAATAGACTTACTTGTGAATATATTAGATCAAGGAAATTCTGCAACTCATTCACACCCATCTAAGAATTTGTATACAGATGGAAAAAGAGAAGGATTGCCAGGGGAAAGACATAAACAATGTCCTTTATTTTTGTCCTTTTGTCCTTTATTTCAATGTAGATAACAAAGGCTCGCACATAATAGCCTGTATGAGAGGCACCTCAGAAACTCCAAACTTAAGGCAAGAAGCCAGTTTTCTTTGCTTGAAAGTATTTTCTAAAAGTTAGGCCAGAGTGCTGGGTGCAGAAGCTTATGTTTCTGCTCTCCAGCTTAGGGAGAAACTATTTGGAAAAACATTTATTTTGCATTTAAAAATACAAGTGGAGTCTAGATGCATTTCTATCAACTACTTCACAGCCCATAAATATATACAACCTAAGCCAGTGCCTTATTTACATTATTTTATTAACATTCTTTGCTGAGTGGGCTTGAATGGAACACAATCTCTCATATAGAGGATCTAATTATAAACACAAGGGACAGAACCAAATAAGCAGTCTTTAAAGGGAAAAGAGTCTGGCAGCTTTGTTTAAAGTGTCCTTTAATGAACTTCTTTAGCAGCTTGTATCTTAGCAACACGTTTTATTACATACCAGTGCGGGAGAAGCAGTTTGCAGATGGAGTTGCACACAGTAATTTATTTCCCCCTTTTTCCTCCCTTTTTTTTTTCCCTCTGTAGTGACTCAACTGGAATGTGCAGAGTAGCTTTTCTAACACTGATAGCTCACTTGAAATCCCTGATTGGTTCATTTCTGTCTGTTCTGTTTTGTTAGTTAACGAAAAAAGCATTTATTATGGTAAATGCATAGTGATTTTGCATCTCTTAGAAATTCAGATATGACTGTTTTGAATAGGCATGGATTTAAATGGAAAACAACCTCAGCTTTTTTCAGTGCACTTTTTTTTCCATAGATGTGTTGCACTCGGCACTCGTCCTCATTGCACACACCAATGAGTTTCCAGATTTAGAGGTTATTTACTCTCCATGTTACATGGAGTTGTTTTAATCTCTCATTCACCCCTCCAAAACTAATCAGAATATAGGAGTGACAGAAGCATTTGCAATCTTTTTTTTTTGTTTTCCTAGATAGAACTTGGCTCTTAAACTGCAAATATATTTTTAAAAAGCTGCTGTTTCAAAAACCAATTTAAATTCTGCACTACTATCCCTCCTTCAAATGACCTACAGGGCTTATCTTTGTTGAAAGAAATACTTTTTGTTCTATCAACTACTAATTGCAGACCAAGTTATCCTCATATGTTTTGAGTGAAAGAGTATGTGAGTAGCTTTTTTCAATAGGGTCTTTGGAGGAATATGATATTGTTGAAGATGAGTATGGGCAATACAATCTAGACTTCATTATTTTTTTCTTATAAATTAAAGGGAAAAAAATGCCTTTAATGAGCAAACTAAATACTATTCAGCTCAATTTACATTTTCTGCTGGCTAGGCAGGTGTAAGTCCAGAAATATATTTCCCTGGAGTTCACTGGAGTTACCCAGAGTTTGCACTGGTGTGATAAAAATCAGAGTATCACCAGAGGGAGAAAAGCAGGTGAGGAGGGGAGAGGGCAGATGAAGGCAGTCCAGAGTGTTAGGAGAACCCCCAGAAGATGGAGATTGTTGGCTTAAAGATACTGCTCTTGGGGATGGCTTCATTAAACTTCAGTTAAGAGCTAATATATTAGGGGTTCATATTAAAAAGACAAAACCCATCCATTTCATAAAGCCCATTGATATTTGCAAGTAGACAGGAGATGGTTTTTGAAAGAGATGGAATTGTTTCTTTGCTTAACATTAGTGAAATATAAATGCATTTCCATTAACTGGCAAACGATTACATTTCTTGAGTCTTCAGTTCAAAAAAACAGTTTCTTTTCACTCCCAAATACAAACTCTCCAGTTTTCTGATTTCAGTATCTCAGGTGACAGCCTGCCTCTTGTACTTTTTGGATCTGCAGTATCTCAGCCTTAGTAGCAGCATAAAGAAGTCCTTTGAACTTTAAAAGCAGTAAAAAAGGTAAAGAATGGAGAGGTAAATGGATGCAGTCCCACTTCCCTTTAAACCGTGGTGATATGGGTTTTAAAACAGAAGGATGTCCTCTGGAGCCAAAAGTGATTCAGTTGCCATGTGATTAACTTACTTTCTCTTTCACAATTCAGCCCACTGTTTATTAACTCAATTTGGATTGAAAAAACTCTAAGCTGGGGGAAAGCACTAGAATCTTGCACAATCACCAGGATTAATGATGGCAGTCGGAACTGTAGAACAAGCTAAATAATGAAATTTGCAGTATTGCTAGACAAAGGCTTATATGTTTTTCTGCAGCTGTATTGGCCCTAACAAAACAGACCTGCAGTTACTGAACAATTTATGTCCTGACATGAAAAATAGTATTTATGCCAGGCACAGCATTTGAAGACCATGTCTTAGGTTAATTTTTTTAATGTGATGGAGCTGGGAATATTTAAGTGAGGTGTAAAAACAAGACTCCTAACATACTAAGAAATTTCATTCAGAAATGTTGCAGTAAGAGAGAATAAAATGAAGAATTTAATTATTTTCTGAAACATTTAGAAGGAATTAGGAACCTGTGTTTCAGATTGGCTAAAACAAATCAGCAAGATCCAGTGGTTCATTTTTCCTTCAATAAAGAAAAAAAATACAGTTTTTTTTCCAGAAGCACAAACATTTCCAAAAGCACAAACATTTCCAAAAGCTTCTTTAACCCTCTAAGTGCTAGCACTGTACCTCATTACAGAAATACTTTTAGTAAAGGAAACATAAAGGAACTTCCATCCCCAGATGAAGCAAAGACTCATTTATAAATAACGAGAGCAAGAACAAGAGAAAGCTGAGTACCTTCTGCATGAATAATATAACTAAGTATTGTGAAAAGCCTGTGATTTTTGTATGCCAAACTCAGTTTGGGAATGCAGCATTCAGCTCATTTTTTTGACATTGGAGAGTCATCCCTTCTCCCCACCATGTGTATGTGCAAACACACAGAGGCCTATCACTGATGATTAAAGAGGGGAGTCAGCAGCAGCTCCTAGAGGTGGTGTTGAGACTCAGGTGTAAATTCATAAAACTGGTGGAAGTCGGGTTGAGATCTAGGCCAGCACCGAGCCTGAGGTAGGTGGAGGAAAGGTGGAAGGCTTGTTTTAAAAATTGAGTCTGAGCTTCAGTCTCTGTCCTTGGCTAAGAGGCTGATTCTGTTTGCATTTGTGCATTTTTAAGTCAGAGAGTTTATGAGGCCTTCAGGATGAACTCCTATTTCTGGCATCTTTAGATAGATCATTTTTATTTATGAGACTATATCTGGATTTAAGCTCTGGATTTTCTTTGGGTTGAAAAATTTTTACCATAGTTGGTTATTTTATCTTTTTTTCCTTTTGCACTTTCTTAATTAACGTTATTCCCCTAAATATGCTGAAGCTCTTTGGGTCTGGGTCTGTCTTTGTCCTCTGTGTATGTAGGGTTTGGCTTAATGAGATTCTCCTCCAGGATTCACAAACCATAAGGTAATGCAAACAGTGAAGGCAGTAGTAGCTGACATTTTCCATACACAGGGGAAGAATGAACTTTCCCCAAAACTCATCTTTGAGTGACTTTGCCTACTGTTACAAATACAGAGCAAGTAACCTGGAATTTTCCTACCTTGGGCTGCCTGAAGTGGTCCCTTTCACCCACTGTTATGAACTTGCTATCCTATTTTATAGAAAAATAGCATGTAGTTATGAACAAGTTTTTCTTTCCAACCTAAGGCATTCTGTGTTTCTATGGTTCTCTCAAAGTTGAGTTGTTGAGTTATTTTGCAGTTCAGTCCCTGGTTGCTCTTTGAAATGTCTGCCTATTAAACTGAGTGCTGTCAAATTATAATGATAGATTTTGTAAGATGATCCAATGTCCTGAAAGCTGGACTGAAATCCACTAATGTATTTTCTAAAGATCTTCCACCTGTATGGCCCCTATTAGTTCTACTAGTGTCAGCTAGGCAAAGTGGCATGCATCAGCTCTGTCTGTAATTACAATTTCTGATAGTCTTCTATTTTGCTTCACTGTTTGGGAAAAAAAAAAAAAATAAGGGAAAGGTCTGACATCTGTCATGTAAAGATTTTGTAGTTTTCTTCAGTTTAGTTGATCTGTGCCTGTTTATACTTCCCAAAAATCCAGGCCAGGTGGACTTAAGTTCCCTCACAATCCCCAAACTACAAACTTGGCCAATCACTGATACATTTGTCTTGATCTCCCAGGTTCTCCCTCTTTCATTAAAATGGCTCCAGTTTAGGTTAGCACCAGCCAGTGATTTGCTGATGGTCTTTCTCTAAAGGCTGTGGCTAAACCTTTAGATTTTGGTATAAAAAAATAGCTTTAAAAATATTATTCCAGAACAAAGTCTGAATAATAACTGGCTGAAAATTGCTACATATTTACTTAATGATTCACTGTTCCTTGAATAAGATCTTTTGTTCATCAGATGGTTATGTATTCATCATCTGGGCTGTTCCAACCTATCGTGTAAATACATAAAGTTTTCAAAATACACAGTTCTCAGCAGACTAGACATGTACATGACCTGGCATTTATTAAAATGCAGTTTCTTGACACGACTGAACTCAGTACTCCTATAGTCTGTTGAGTTATTGTCCACTGAAGAAATTTTACCTTCTCTGGTTAAGGATCCATGAGGTAGGTGCAATTCCTTCTGAGTCATTATACTATTTTCAACTTAGAAAATCTTGAAATTGGAATTAGTGCATACTGGACTCCTGTGGGAATTTGATTTGCTGTGTTGAATCTGGAATGAATCAGCGTTAAACAAAAATTATTTCATTGCTTTACATGCCTATCCTATTTATTGTTCTGAGGGAACTGACTGTTGTCTAAGAGCATCCCAAATGTTTTTAGTGGAAATGGCTTAGAAGACAAAGTAGACACAGGGATTTATGTTTCAAGGGTCAGATTCTGTCAAACACAAGGGTGTTGGCACAAACACCCTTCATATTTTAAAGAGAAAAATCCCCTTTACCTGGTAGAAGAGGTGTACAGTGTATACAGAGATCAAAACAGACAAAGAGCATGAGAAGAGGAATTTCAGGTGGTATCTACAACAAAGGGATTGAAATTGAAACTTACAGGTTCTTTGTGAACACAGCAGGGAGGTCCTGGTATTTGGATGAGAAATAAGGAGGGATAGGTCAAAGTTTGAAATGGGAAGATGATTTTCTTGCCCAATTCCCAGCGAAGTGGAGGCTGTGGAGCTTCTGTGGAGGAACTGTTGGCAGGCACACTGTGACTTTATGGATACCCACAACTGGCATAGGTCTGAGCAGTCTCCTTTTCCCACATTTCCTTATTTCCCAGGAGAAATAGAAGAGAACATTTTGAGATTAATTAGCTAATGATGATAGGCAAGAATTGTCTTCTGCAAGTTTGATGCTAGAAGGGGTGTAAAGATGAGGATTGATACTCCTGTGCATACTTTTCACTCTTTCTTTGTTTATTTGCTTGAAGTTGATACAATCTTTCATGGAACAAGCTTTTGCTGAAAGTGTACCCAGGAAATGTGCAGGAAGCTGAGTTTTAATGTGATTCAAATCAGTAATGTCAAAATGCCAATCAGTAATATCAAATCAGTAGTTGTCAAAATGCTGTGCATTTTTATTTCTCAAGGCTAATATACTACATCTATTTTTAATTACCAGCTATAACTGGAGGTGTGATTGATTTTCCTCTACTGGAGTGTCATTACTAGCATTTCTGTGTCCAGTTGTTCATGTTAAAATGTTTGAATAACCTTCTATTTAGAGTGGCGATGTCCCACCTCAGAGTGGTAATTTCAAGCTCAATAATTTCAATATTGGAATAACTTACATTTAACTCCCAGCATGGATGTGTCACTTTGCTTCCCTCACTTGTGTTCCAGGAGGTGTAACATAAAGCTGATCTAGCAAAATGCATGAGGGAAATTCTCTTTCTGTTTGTTTAAGTAGGTACACCCATCTCAGCTGGGCAAGAAGGAAAATACAAAGAGCTGAGAGATGGTAGCATCTAATGCTGTCACTTCCTTAGGACTAAGATGATCTGTTTTTAATGTAGGTGTTCATAATTCTCTCTGAATAGGAGAAGTAGTTGTACAGTGAAAAGTGAACTTCTGCCAGTCACTGGTAGTTGTACTCCCCTCTGGCTTCTGTCTGCTGTGTGGCTTTGGCTCTTTCACTCTGAAGGATTTTTAGATTGAAACACAAAGATATGCTTTCTTTGGTCTTTTGGAGTTGTTAGGAGGGTGGTGGTTATGCCACTGTGCATTGCACTGGAAGGTCTGGAGAACAGAACAATGGGTGCCGAGGACACTGTACCCATCCCAAAGCTTCAGGCTAACCATCCCTAGTCTAATCCCAAGGACTGAATGGCTGTTAATGTGTGGAACATTATGTGTGCTCCAGAAGCTCTGCTGTTGAGTTTAATCCCAACAGAATCCACTTGGTCCACTCCTGAATTACTTTGCACTGTGAAACAAAGTACAAGATCTGCCTTCATCAGATCACAGGGTGATCTGCTTCAGAAATATGCTCTTGACTTGAAAGCAGTGATTAATGTGGATTTACCCAATACGTGCTCCTTGCTGGTGAGTTCCTCTGATGCTTAAACAGCACTACTCAACTCCAGCCCTTCTGTCTTTGTAATGATATCCCAGGCCATGAATGGAGGAGAGGGAGGAAGGCAGTTTCCCTGCTTGTGGGCATGGGTATATCAATTGTGTTCCTCTGTATTCTGCATAATGGGAATGGAAAACCAACCCCTATTATCTTTTTTCACATTACTCTGATCCCTAAGATCTGGGCCATTTCAGGTCTAATGGAATTCTGGAATCCCACTAAAAGCTTTTATTTTCTTATTTCAGATATAAGACCTATATCCCACTATGGCTGGGAACAGGGTCCCTCAAGGTTAAAGTCTCTTCCACGGCATTATAGTATTTTGGGTTGCAGTCTACACTTAAATTGCCTGTGTTAACAGAAGTTTGTGTTCATTGACTTTGATATCTTCCTTGGATAGAACATTAGAGGGGCACTTTTGAACTCCTTATATTTTTTAAGAAAATACTACCACTTCCCTTTTTCAGTAGGAATTATTGCCTCTCCTTTGAGATTCCAAATGTTTGTAGTATTATCCAGTACACAAGACCTAAAAAAAATCAATGAGGTTCATAAACAGTTGAAACTTACTTGACTTAGTTTACTCTGAATGTTTTGCTCACTATAGAAAAGTCAGCAAGTATAATTGAAAGAGAGCACAGTAGTGCCATTTTTTAATGTTAAATATTATTAGCTATTACAAAACAAGAGAACAAATGAGTGGTCATGCAACATTCTCTTTAAAAAGCAAGTAGCATTCTTTCATCCAGAACTTTACCACTGCTGACCTTCAGTGCTACAAGGAGCTGTGTAGCAGCTGGGTAAGGGATCAAAATGCCAATGGTGCTTCCTCTCACCAGGCTGTGTTGGGTTGTGACCTAATGGTTGGGTTGCACAGGTTGGGTTGTGACCTAATGGTACAGGATTTGTGCTGTGAGCAGCAGAGGAGGGGGGATTCTGCCCCTCTGCCTGCTCAGGTGAGACCTCATCTGCAGAGCTGCCTCCAGCACTGGGGCCCAGCACAGGTAGGACATGGAGCTGTTGGAGCAAGTCCAGAGAAAGAACCAAGATGATCAGAGGGCTGTAGCAGCTCTGCTTTGAGAAAAGGCTGAGAAAATTGGAATTCCTCAGCCTGGAGAACAGAAGCTGTGGGGTTACCCAATTGTGGCCTTCCACCTGAAGGGAATCTGCAAGAAAGATGGAGAGAGACTACAAGGGCCTAGTGTGACAGGACAAGGGGGAATGGTTTCAAACTGACAGAGAGTAGGTTTAGATTAGAAGTTAGGTAGAAATTCTTGGTTGTGAGGGTGGTGAGGCCCTGGCACAAGTTGTCAAGAGAAGCTGTGAGTGCCCCATTCCTGGAAGTGCTCTAGGCTAGGTTGGATGGGGCTTGGAACAGCCTGGGATAGTGGAAGGTGTCCCTGCCCATGGGAGAGGATGGGACAAGATAATCTTTAAGATCCCTTCCAATACAAACCATTCTGCAATTCTATGATAATACAAGTGACTGGTTTTTACCCAGCAATTCCTCTGTTTCCTGCAGGTATAGCAGTTCTTATATGATTCTTGCCTAACACGCAGCCATGATTTCCTGCTGTCAGCATGTTTTTTAGTGGCATGACACTCTTTCTCCACAGTAAAGAGTTGACATAGAAACACACGGCTACATCACAAAATTAATGGAGAACTGTGGATGCTGACGGATTAGTGTGTAGTGGGGTTCTTGTGGAGTAACAAACATTTAAATAAAACTTGTGAGGTACAAGGTGTGTAAAGGTACATTCTACAGTGGTCCTCTTACTGCAACTGCAGTAGAAATGAAGGCTGGACATTGTGTTAGTCTCAAAGTGACAAGAAGAATGAGTTTCTGGGACAATTTTCCAATAGACAAAGTGGAAGAAAACAACCAATCTTTTATTATCCAAGGGAATCTGTGACATGCAAAGATGTTGAGGAGCCCTGGCTGGCTGCAGGAGAAGAAAACACATAGCTACTTGTTTGTGAGCCATAATGTTTGGAACTATTTCTGCAGGATACAGAAAAAAAATGTTAAAGTATGAAAGGATAGCTCAACATGTTGGCCAATCTCTATTTTACATCATGTCAGGAGCTGGTTCCAGCTGTCATAAAATTCTTGATTGACAGATGCTTTTGTCATATTAAAAAACTGATTTCAAAATTATTTTCTGTTCTAGTTCTTATGGCATCAGTCATTGGAGTGTTTTTATAGTAAGTTGAATGCAGAGACTTTCAAAGCACAGATTGCCCAGTTTGTAGAGTTGTTATTTCACAGTAAATCAGACTGTTTCAGGTACTTCATTTGTCATTGGGATTGTGGTACCTGAAAGAGCCATGAAGAGCCATGAAACACCTGAAGAGCCATGAAACATTTTTTCGGAGTGCAGTGCTGCACTCAGATACAGGCTCACAAAGAGAGGACTCCCTACATGGGGACGGAGGTGACAGTTTAAGTTCTGACACTGGTATTTCTTTTTTAGCTGCCAGGAAGCACCAGAAGATGGCATGGTTTGTACAGATGTGTGCTGGAAAGTGAATGAGCTTGTGAAACTGCTATTAATAATCTTGGGTAGAGTGTTTAACACTGTCATAAAGAAAAAGCAGCAACATGCAGTATTTTAATCCTTTTTTCTTCTTTCTGCCAGTAAGGGACAGAAATAAAGTTCAACTTATCTGTGTATCTGTCTGTCTATCTATCTGTGTATCTATCTATCTTTCTATCCTTCTCTGAGTTTGGATGGCACAGAAAATGGGAGGGGAAAAGTGAAAAGAAAGCAAGTGTGATGTAATCTTGGTGCAAGATACACTGATACTGATGGTAACTGAAAAAGATGACACCTTCCCTCAATAATTTTAATGAAAAACTTTATTTTCTCTGTGTCTGTCAGTTCAAGCCTGAGAGTCCAGACTTATCCCTTACTTTCCTGTTCTTCCCTCTCAGTGCCCAGAAAAAATGTGATGAACACAGGGTACTAAGATACTGTTTTACCCTCTGAACTGGAGTGCCAGAGTCTGCTAGCTTTGGAGATTCAGGGTTTAAAGATATTTCATATTAACATTCCTAATGTTGGAAGAAGTAGGAGTGTATTTTAAAAGCTGTGTTTGTGAGATTCTGCAGGACCAGAATGGAGGACTGCCTAGCCTCCCATCGTTTACTGGATCTGAAGTGTTCTTTCATGCAGGTGAAACTGGTGAGGGTTTTTATCAGTTTAATGAAAGGGTGCCTCAGTGGAGTAGTTTGAGATTGTGGACTAACTGGTTAATATTTCTCTAGCCTTCCAAAGTGTAAAGAACCACAAACATATTAAAAATTATTTGTTTAAAATAATTAGTACAGGGGAAGAAGCAGTTGAAACTATCTCCCCTACCATAATTGTTTCAGCATCTGACATGCTTTGGCTGATAATCATAAAATCATAGAATGAATTAGGTTGGAAAACAGCTCCAAGATTACTGAATCCAGCTTTTGACTTGTCAACTCCACCATGGCACAAAGTGCCACACCCAGTCATTTCTTGATCACTGACACTGTGTTGTAAAACTCACAGACCTTTAGAGTTTATAGTACACAGTTGCTTTGATTTTTGGTTGGGTTTTTTATTTTCATTGACTATCCAGGCATTGGTATTGCCTTTTTAAGGACATGTTGAGTTTAACTCTGTGACTTGGTCTTTTGTGTATTTTTGAGGCAAAGAGCTTAATATAGAGACTGATACTGATGTATGGCAGGAATAACTCTGCAGAAGTTGGCAGAGCGCTGTAATGTGGAACTGCTTTTAGACTGACCACAATATATACAGGGTAAATATGCTATATTTACAGGTACTTGAAATTTGCTCTTTGCCATCCTGTAATCTTGTTTTTACCAATGGAACATCTGAATCCACAAGGACATCTCAGGGATGGGTCATATTTTCTGCATGTTTAAAATATTGTGAAATCTGTGCATTTATGTTCATGGAGAACTTGGCTCAGTATGAATAAAAGTGAGATTTTAACAGAAGTCAGTTCACTTCTTTTACAGTCTGAAAGAACTGAAGGAAGGTTTGCACCAGACTTTGGTGGTTTTTTGGTTTTTTTTGGTTTGGTTTGGTTTTTTTGTTTGTTGTTGTTTGTTTTTCCATCTGATTTTATTAGACTAGTTAGTAGTTAGAAGTAAACATTCTGTTTTATCATTCTAGAATTTTATATCTGTGCAGTATGATGTGAATTGCTTTGGAGACAGAATGCTTCTGAGTATAAAGAGTCTATACATGATGCAACAGAATGTAATTTTCAAGCTGAAACTCCACTAACCACAGCGGGGGGGAGGAAATGCTGTGCATGTATAAAGCTAACGTTACAGGATTACAGTCAGAAGCTTGTAAGGAATACAGGGAGTCAGGGTTTCAGTGCAGTTCTACATCTGTAGGTGCCTTGTCTCTCCAGTGTGCTCATTGCTGAGTTCTTTTTGGCATAAAGATTAGTTCTGTGAAGTGCAGTTCTGCCCAGAGAAGTGTCAGTGTGTTCAGCCACACTTTTCTGGCTCAACACATCTGCATTTTTCTGTGGAGCAAATGATGCAGAATTGGATTTTCAGAAGCTCTCAATGGTGTTCCAGTGTTCCTGACAAAGCAGACTAAACTTCTGTTGAAACTGCCTGTAACTACAATCCCATGTGTGTGTTGTCCCAGAACAGACTGATCACAACAGCACCTCTGGTCCCTGTCCCCAAGTCCTTGATCAGGGAAGTTCCTGTCTCCAGGGTTGGGTTTAGTCCAGCAGCCCCTAGGGTTTTCTGGTTAGGAAGGGACAACATACAGTAGGACAGGTGCTCATTAGAATTCAATACATTTGTAGAAACTGCCCAAGGAACATATTCAGAAGTGACTTTTTTGCCCAATTACCATCACCCTGTTCCTCTTTTCAGATTTAGTCAGTGTTGTTGTCACCAGTAAAGACACGGCCAGATCCAAAGCCATTTCAAGTCAATGAAAAGGTCCATGGCACAGCCTGGATTTGGCTGGATTTTACTGGATTTCCTTACCAATTAGACTAGTTCTCACTGCCTTCAGTGGTCTACAGAGCAGTCCTTGACAGCTGAGACAGAATGGGCTTAAAATGGGAAAATGTGTTTCCATCCACTCTGGGAGATACTCAAACATATGAAAGAGTTTGACTTAGATTAAGAAAATCCCCAATGGTAAAGCCAAAGGTCAAGCAGTGACCTGGAAAGTTTCAGATTAAGGTAGAACATTTGTGCTGCAAAGCAAAGGAGATCAAAGAGATGTTTCATCTGACTGGGAACCTGGAGTCAGAATTAAATCCGCAAACAGATGTTTCCAAGGCCAAGTTCTGCATGTGTGGAAATTGAATTAAAATAGGTGTTGTTTTGGTTTTTTTAAACAGAAATTGCAGAAAGTTTTTCTGTACTGTTGACCTTCAAAACATTTTAGAAATATGGCTCAGTTAAGTCAGGCTACCAAAATGGTGTGGGTCTCAACTTGCTGCAAATGCAGAGCAGGTGATATTTAGGCCTTATGTTCCTGTGGCAATCTTACTTTCTTATATACATTGTTCTGTGAGCATAAACACTGTGAACACTAGTTTGATACGTTTGTGCCTTATATTGGTGCTTAAGGAAGAGGCACCCTCTGGTTCAAGGTTTTGCAGAGACAGGGGCATAAAAAGGTATTCTCAAGTATTAATTCTCTAGAGCCTGTTGAGAAGTCATCTGTGGTGCCTGACCTTCAGTTAATCCAAATAGTGAACCTCACATTTTTGTGAAGCTTGCTGATAACTTAATATCCTCAGGATGTCAACCCTTCTGTCTGGTTTTGTTGAAAATGCACAGAAGGTTCAGAGTAACACACAAAGGTATTGTAAAACTGTATTTTGCATTTTAAACTGGAATTAGCACAGGGTGATAAAATTTTGAAAGGGAAAAAGTTTTTAATTCCCCCCTGGAGTCTGGGTAACAGTGGCAATGGGAACCCTCTTGTATTGACTGGGCCAAGCACCCCAATTTCTTCCCCTCCAAAGCTCCAGGCTGACTTTACTTCTTGGAGGAAGCCACTCTGAGAACCTCATGAATGAAACAAATGTTTTCTGGAACCTGCAGGACTTTGGTTTGGTGTTATTATTTATGTGCAGAGTGATTTGCCAGCCAAAGTTAAGGCCACAAATGTAGCGTGCTGCAGATACAGGTCTAAAAGACTGACTGTTGTTTGTCAAGTTTACTGTCTATGTTCTCCATGTAGCTACTAACTCTGAGTAAGGACAGCAGAGAACCTGACCACTTGGTAGCTATGCAAAAGCTTAAATTAATTGTGACAGTGACAAAGAAAGGGAGGAACAAGGTATAGAAGGAGCCTAGTGTTGATGGTGGGGAAAAAGTGTATTGGAAAGTGTATTCTGGTTGCTGGTTTGTTGGCTTGGGTCTGTAAGATCTCTTCATTGTTTTGGTGGTTTAATGCTATGTGTACTTCAGCTGGTTGCCTGAGGCACCTTAGTCTCCTTTCCTATTTTTAAATGGATGAGTTGGTTTAGGAAGCTGAGTCATCCAAAGCTAACTTCACAAAGAGAAGTTATTTGTTCCCTCAGGCTATGGATTGGCAAATCAGAGATCTGTGCAGGATAAGCGCTTTCAGTCATCCCAAACTATTCTTTAGGAAAGCAGAACTGGGCTCTATTATTTTGCAGCATACAGGTACGCAAATCAGCAATGTCCCATGTAATGCAATGGCAGCTTTGTTACAGCAAACACCTGACATCCTGCTATTTTACTGATAAGTTTGCAGCATGCTGCAGAATGAATAAATCCCACAGACCTGTCACGTAAAATCTTTCCATTTGGTTGCCTTCTTTCACACAATGTTCTGTAGCAGAACATTTACTATTAATAACTGTGTTAGTAACTAATATTAAATTGCACTTCAATTTTTACATGAATAATCACCAAAAAAAAATCAAATTAGGAGTATTTCCCAAATTCTGTCTCCCAGAAATAGGGATTTTTATGTATATATTGGTGCAATGAGTGTGGTAATTTACAGTTGCAAAGACCTTCAGCAAGTCATGCAAAATCCATGGGGCATCTATTGATGCTGGAGTTCTAACTGAAGTCTGATAGAGCTGAGAGATGTGCAAACTCTTGTTCCTTCCCCCACAGTTTCATTGTACCCACTCATCTGTGAACTCTCATCCACAGTGTTTCCTCCTCAAAGCCAGAATAGCTCCAGTTGTTTCTCATATCTTAGATTAATCTCATTCTTGATGGAATGCATGATTGTCCATTAGAGGAAGTTTGATTTTTGTTTTTTATTTGGTTCTGATTTACATAGTTGAAAGGGTTCCTTGATTAACTTCCTGAATCTCAACTCTACATACTTAGGTGGTGTTAAGATATAGAATCTATGTAAAAAAGATTAATTTTCTGGAAATTATGTGATTTGCTCAAGTGTAATACTGCTGTTGTGGCTTGTTTCATAAACTTTATTTGATTTTGATGGGCTGGAAGCAAGGAATTGATGTCCAGTCAAAGTCCTGTGAAATTTTGTCTTTATCTTGGTAGTTCTGGCACTGGTACTTGGGTGTGTGGCACTAACCACACACCCAAGTGCCTCTCTGTAACAACCAGGGGATGGACTCAGACCAGCAGGGCATCAGACATTTATTAAGAGAAACGAGTTGCTTTTATACACTTCTTCAACACACAGTATTTCCTTATACGGTATTTTTCACTAAGCGACCTATCACACATTGCCACATCAGCAGCACACTTTCTCAGTGTCCTTACATGGGGGTGATCACAAGCTGTTCAGGTGTCTGTCAGCTTCCAGCAGGCTCCTCTCCTCAGAGCTTTGCCAGGTGGCATTTCCTCCTGCCAAGATCAGGCAGAGACAAGCTTCTCTGTGCCATGGCATTCTGCAGGTGCATCCCACAGCTCAATTCTGTTATCTCTCCCCACAATTCCCCCCATTTCAACTTTTTTCAAGGCTTGATCAAGTGTACAAACAAAAATAACAAAACAAAACACTCCCAGCCTTAGAACATGTTTGACCCACAGCCTGAACCAAACAAGCTCCATTCATCTTGTTCCCTCAGCTTCCCCCAGCGCTGATGATGAAGCTGGAGTAACCAAGGCAGGTTGGACCACTCTTGCAGGTACCCATCATGGACTGGAATCTGTGGAAACACAAGCATATCCTTGCCTCCAAGTTATCAACAGAAAGGGTCCTTCCCATTTCCCACTTTCAAGATTCCTAACAAGTACTTGAGCTTTTTCTAAGTGAGCCTGTGATCATTCTGAACACGATGGTAAAAGTAAGATAATGTAAGGCTTTTTGCAGTCTTTCATGGGGGGTATATCCCATTCCTGAATCCCCCTTTTTTTGTTTTAACAATTGTAAAAAGTATCAATCATAACATGAATGTATTTCAACCCACCAAATTCAGGAGTATGTGTAACATAACATGCACTTCTCTTACAACGAACAGCAAAACAATACATCTAATAAAAAATCAAGTGTGCACTGAGTAAAAATAAGCAAGGTGATACATCATCAGCTGCCTAAATACTTTACCATCACCCAGAGTCTGCAATTGTTGGGGAGTCCCATTTCACAGTGAAGACTTGGAGAGTCCTTCCTGGGCAAGGCTTCCAAGTTTACCTTGAAAGGCAGTCCAGCTTTTATATGACCAAATCAGCAAGTCAATGTGACTTGACCACATTTTTAGTGCAGAAACACCTGGGTCTCGTGGTGTAATTCCCAACCAGACAGGGGTAGGGCTTGGCCAGAGCCTTAAGCCCTGACTGGGAGGGTTTCCCTAAAATACCTAAAAGCTAACCTTTATTAATATCAGTTAGGATCATGACTTCACAAGACCTTGTCTTCCTGAACAGGGGAACAGATCAAAACACCCAACAACAGACATCTCCTTCACATGAACGGAGGCAATGATTAAACAGACACAACCTTGGGAAACAAAATTAAGAGGGAATGTTCCTGCCTACAGACACGAGCAGAAATATACAATATATAAAAGTTACTGGTTGTCTGTAATTTCAGCTTGAAAGGATAGCTTACAAATCAGAATTATTACAGGAACATCCATTACAAAAAACAATCAGAACATTGCAGGGGATCACAAGCTGCTATGGTAAAAAAGCAACCCCTGAGATAGGGTTCAGGATTATGGCAGCATTCTGAATAACGAAAACAGGAGCTCCACAGACCAGCTGCAGGAAAGACATGCCCAGCCCACAGCCGCCCCCACACAAGCTGGTGTAAATACTGCAGCTTCTCCTGAGGGAGAGGCCACCCTGTCCACCCAGTCCTCTTCTCCAGCGCAGTATCAGCTCACAAGGGTCCGCAGGAGACAGAAGCCCTGGCTGTACCAGGAGCAGTGGCAGAGGTGCAGGTTGGGCGGCCGCGCTGCAGCAGCTCACAGGGTTCTGCCGGTGCACAAGATGGCAGCCACACCTCCCTGGGAAAATCCTGCCGCGTGCGGGGAGCAGGGATGCAGTGCTGCCTTGTGAGTGCTGCCAGGCTCCCTGGCCCACCTCCTCCCTTCCCACATACAGAGAGCCGTGCTCGCCCCGCTGGACCCGCTGTGACGCCGGCGCAGTATGGCTGTGCCATGGACTCACTGCCACATGCTCGCCGCCACTGCTATGGTACCGTGCCCTCAATCCAGGCACTTGTGGCTCCAGCTGATGCCACATGGTGCAGGGCGGCACGAGCTCTTCTACGATACCGTCAAGCTCCCCTTTGATATAAATAATTTATGCTAAGTCAGTCAAAATAGCTGTCAATCAAAGTTTTATTGTGTTCGCAATAGAAAGCAAGCAAGCAAACAGCATTGGGTGATCAGGCCAAGGCTAGGTGTGCGGGGAGTCACCGCTCCAACCAACACGCACACCAAATACAGTTCCAGCTAGGTTTTTATTGATCTTATTTTTGCTGACTTGGTATGTCCCAGTGCACCCGTGCAGGTTCGATTCTCGCTGACACGCCAGATCTTGGGACTTCATCTGGTGGTCCTTAGGAGACTCTCCTCTCCTTGTCTTCATTAGTTCCTTATTTTTTTGCACGTACTCCCTAACCATATATCTTAAGCAAGCATTTTCCAATAAATCAGGTTCCTTATTCTATATGTTAAGCTTCTATTTTCACCAATAGCTCTAACCACAACGTCTCTAAATCCTGCTAACATCAGCTAAACTTATAGCTGGGCCCCTTATTCCATGCCTTACTTGGTCTCTCTCTGTTTTACCAAGTCTTACACAATATTACAGCAATATTTGCAAGCAACACAGTTTCTCTTATTCTTTTATTCCATTTG
The DNA here is from genome assembly GCA_013396875.1 of Vireo altiloquus. NCBI lineage: Eukaryota > Metazoa > Chordata > Aves > Passeriformes > Vireonidae > Vireo > Vireo altiloquus. The sequence continues at coordinate 83,145 of VZRF01001706.1, forward strand.
ACATGAATCACTTTTATATATATTACACCTTCCAGGATCAAACAGGTTGAGGGAACAGGGGCCATCTTCTGGTTCTCCTCCCACAGCCCCAGCAGACTTATGGTCAGAGTCTTGTGTTTTGTTTGATGCCTTAGGTTTTAACTTTTCTATTTTTGAAATCCTGTACTGCTAGTGTAACTCTGAAGTTTCCTGTAGCTTGTTAAGTGCTGTTCTCTCATAATACAATAGATATAACAAAGCCTCTCCAGCTCGCTTTCTGAGGACACTCAGACTGTCCTAGGCTGAAAAACTGTAAACCATCATCTTGGGGAGAGGGGGGCAAGCTTGGGGAAATTCCATCATTGGCTGGGTTCTGGTTGGTGAATTTATGCTGATATAAAAGTGTGAAGAACTTGTGACCTGTCGTCCATTTTGGGATCCACTGAGGAAGGACCCTCTGGAGCCCCGAGTCTACATCTGAAGGCCTTTCAAATAAATACCACCTTTTCCCTTTATTCCTAGTCTCTGTTTCTAGGTAGCCATTTAAGGCATCACGTTCTTTGGCGGTGCTGAAGGAGTGGGCGTGGGAAGAGCTGTCGTGGCTGTTGCAGTGCCATAAACATAATTCCTAGTCTCCAGGCGCCGCATGTGCCATGAGCACCTCATGCACAGTCCTCCATGGGCACGAAAGCTTTGTCAGTGCTGCATCGCCTTTTGTAACTCGATCCTACAAAGCATCCCCTAAAGTATCCCATGTCCAAGAGCCAGAAACATTGGTACTATCTAAAGTTGGATCACAGTCTTTAGCCCAGAAGAAGAGTCTGTTCAAATCTGTGGATTCAAGATTCCTACCGTGTTTTTTCAAAATCTGTTCCAACGTCTCAGCAATGTACTTTTGTTCCTGGAATACACCACTCCCCATGGTTCTCAGCTGCTACCCTCCATCCTGTGGAAAGGTCAATTGGTGCACCACAAGCTTCATTTCAGCTCCCTGTAAAGTTCAGCCAAGTGTCATTACTGGTGCAACCACTACTTGCCTATCAAGTCCCTGTTCGGGTGCCATTTTGTAACAACCAAGGCATGAATTCAGACCAAGAGGGAATCAGACATTTTTTGAGAGAAACAAGCTGCCTTTATACTCTTCTTCAACACACATTTATATACTTCTTCAACACACATTTCCTTATATGGTATTTTTCACTAAGCAACCTATCACACATTGCCACATCAGCAGCACACTTTCTCAATATCCTTACATGGGAGTGATCACAAGCTGTTCACATGTCTGTCAGCTTCCAGCAGGCTCCTCTCCTCAGGGCTTTGCCAGGTGGCATATCCTCCTGCCAAGGTCACATGGTAGGAGACAAGCTTCTCTGTGCTACCATGGCATTTTGCAGGTGCATCCCACAGCCTGTAGCTCAATTCTATCTTAACCTCTCCCCATACTTCTCTGAGCTTCAGTTCCTTCATAAGCATATTCTGGTTGCACAAGAAATTTTCTGCTTCCTAGCTGGAACCAGCAGGTAAGTACAGTCGGAGGGTTGAGCTGTACACTCAACTAATATGACACTTTAGAAAGACTTTAAATACATACACCCAGCATCTCCAAAGGGATGCTTAGTGTGGCACTCCAAAGTGCAGGATAGATCTGTCCATGGCTGCAGGTTTGGTCTTGACCATGTCAAGCATCAGGAAGATGATCACATCCTCACATCCTCATTGTTTTGTAGACTGCACGGAGATTAGGATGTTTAGCACCTCTTAGGAAGTGCCTACAGAAGCCCTACAGAACTGGGCTGCAGCCTATCAGCATTTTCTGCTCTGTGCAGTGGCGGTGCCTCTTGAGCACACTCAGGCTTCCTCAGAGATTTCAGATCCCAAAACAACTGTTTTAAATTAATTTAGGGGAAAATAGATCAGGCTGTGATTTTTGGGCATTCTGAAGTCTTCTTAAAAAGGTCGGATTTTTTTTTTATTACTATATTGAGCTAATTTTGATCATCTTGTCACAATTTTAAATCTTTGTGATTACTGTTTGCTTCAGTAGTCTCCAGATGCTTGTATGTGGAAAAGCTGGCAGTTATGAATGTTTCCTGCTAATGAGTTGCCTTTTATGAAAGAACATTGATTTCTTGATCAACACAACAACTTTAAATGGCCTTTGCAAACTCTGTTACAAGTACCTGTTTGCAAAGTTCAAAGTCTAAAAATTAATTAAAATCCAAGGCCTTCTTTGGTATAAAATTTAGTTGTTTTCTTTCTTTTTTGTTAGGAATGTCAGATGTTTGTGCTAAGCTGGCAACTAATGGTAGATGCAAGTTAATTTGGTTATTGCTTTTTAGGCACCGCTAAATATTGAAATACTCTTCTATTGTTACATTAACTGTGGTCTTTTCTGGATTTGAATTTGTAAAAATAATGGCTAAGGTTTTGGAGAAGGACTGACAGCATTTTGAGGACGTGTTTCTGTTGTGAGACTCAAGACAAAATACTGACTTGGTTTTCTTTCAGAAAGTGATTGGCTGCACACGTGGAAGTGGTTGGACTTAGAATGGGAGAAAGTCCTCAAAAACAAGGAAGTGTCTTAGAGTCTGATCTTTCAGGAATCTTAAAGAATTCCCAGGGCTATGTTCGTAATTTGAAGAATAAGCTTCAACATTATGTCAGTGTTTGGTGTGTGTGCCTATAGCACATTTTCCTCTGTGTTGTGCAGGACTCTGGGTGGAATAGTTGAGTTCACTTCAGTCCAAGAGCATCAGTACTCTGGAACTGCCTGTTCACCTGCCTGAAACTACTTTCCAGAACATGCAGATCTCTGGCACACGTGAAAGTCTCCAGTAGAATGAGAACCTATTAAAAATGTATAGAATAGTGCAATTTTAAAAGGAAGAAGTTCCATTAGTTTCTCTTTTTTTGTGTGTGAAGGAAAATAATATATTTGCAAATGTAATTGCAGTTTTGGTAACCGCATGTCAATTATTTTCTATTAAAGGAGCTTCCAGAAACCTTTTAGGAGTCTCTTGGTGTTAACCCAGGCACAGAAATCCACGGGACAACTTCTGTCTGAAGAGCTTTCAGTTTAGACAAAGACAGGTTATAGTTCCATTTCCACAGAGTGGCAGCTGAGGCTCAGAGGTATTTAGCAAGGCAACTGAGGTTGTGCTGGGAAGTTTGTAGAAGAGCTGGAAACTGAATCCAGGGCTTCTGTGTCTAGTTTATCAGTTTACCCACAGGGGCATCCTGTAAAGGTGCTGCTCACCTGCACTTCTTCTGGGAAGGATGTGAGCATGCTTTGGCTCCTAAATGAAAACATTCAGAGTGCCAAATAGTTTTCCTGATGGCATTTTCTACTAGTTTTTTTGCAGTGTGAAATAAATGGAAAAAAGGCCATTGGCCTCTCCAAACAGCTATAACAACAACAACAACCCAAACAAACAAACAAAGAACCCCACCAAAAAGAAAACCAAACCAACAACCCAAAACAAAACAAAAGACCCCCCAAAAACCCACTCCAAAACTAAACAAACAAACAAAAAACTCTTTCATTTTTTATCCCTGCTGAAATGTTTATTTGGAAGCAGCACAGCAAGTTGGAGTAGTTTGATTTGATTAGCAAGTCTAAATGTATTAGCAGCAAAACAGAAACTATATTACAATTAGTGATAATTAGTTGCACTGATTACTTCAGACTGCAATACTGTTTGACAGAGGTTTCTGTGGTGTACTATTGAAAATAGGAGCATGCTTTACCCTTGTGGTGGTTCTTGGCTTTCCTTCTCGTGATATCTTCATCTTGTCATTGTTTGCTGATGAAACCTCCACTGTGGCTATTGCAATTTGTGGCTTGGCAAATACAAATACTCTCTTAAAAGTAAAGTTTAAACTGGGAAATAGTGATGCATGTGCGCATACTGTTGCTTGACAGTCTTAAAGAGGGCCTCTTGTTCTCCATGGAAACAGTCACAGCCCAGCCTGTCATCCCTGCTACTGCCCATCAGCCCTTCAAGTCTGGTCCAAACCCCATGAAATACCACAAGAGCTCCTTCTTTGACTGGAGAAGACTTCACTGAGAGAGGAATCTGGTTTCCCTGCCTGCTCAACCCTTGGTCTCTCTAACACACTGTAGGGACTATTAGTGTCAGGATTTGTAGCAAAGAGGCTCCTTGGGGTCAGATTAGGGAGACTAAAACCCTCTGGGGGGACCATATCCCACAGGGAGGAAACAGCCTCTTCTACTGGCTCACTCAGGTCCTCCTATGGCTGGGAAACCTGGAAACCTAACGCTGTTGTCTGACTGAGGAGCAAGCAGGAAGGAGAATGAGCATTCTAGAGCTACAGTTCGTGGTCTATAACCTACCACAGATTCACTGTTCTGTTAGTCACAAGGTCCTGAAACATTCCTGTGAATTACAGGTGCTGCTTCAAAGAGAATCACTTCTCAGATTGGATGTTCCTTTTATAGACAGTTGCTTTGTGGAATGCTAACTGTGGATCATGTGATACAATATTATTCTCCAGGAATTACATCAAGTTAACCTCTCTGGCTCCGCCTCATATTGATAAACACATTAGGCTCTGACAATGATTTTGTTCCTTAGGAATAAACAGATACAGTTTTGGATGTCTTGCTTTTGGTGTATGAGCAATAATCTCATTATCAGTCATCCAGAATAAAGTGCATTATGATATGTATTAATATAGACCTATGAACTGTCTGTGAACTGTTTGGGGATAGATAAGCTAGAAATACGAATTTGTGCAAGTCAGTTGTTTTCTGGGTTTCTCCAATACATACATCTTGTGCTACTGTGCATGCGTTTTGCTTGTTGCTTCAAAATAGTGGTTCACAGACTCTACAAAGTGCTTCAGGATTACAGAAGGTGTCCCACTTCTTGTCTTCCAACTTCTTTTAATAAAAAGACTTTGCTTTTGCAAAAAAATTTTCCCTCTCTTCCTTATCTCTCCAAGCAATTAATAAGCACAAATTAATACCAAACTCCCCAAGCCCTTGTACATAAGGCTTGTCCCCCTTTCCTCTGTTCACACATGGGTGAAGAAAAGGATGGGGTTTAAGTGTTAGGACAAAAATCATGGTAAACATTTGTGGCAGAGTGGGAAGAGATCTTCTTACTGGTGTGCAGACTCACAGAGACTTTTTGCAGTTAATAGCCCCTTGAAATCAAAAGCTTATATATATGTTTATGGACCTGGACCTTATTCTGAACAGCTACACTGTCTTTGTGGTATCTACCTAGTCAGCAGAAGACGTTTCACTGAAATAATTATGCCCATGTGGTTTTGCAGCTTTAGCAAAAAGGAACTACACAGTATCTCTTCAAATATGGGAGAAGCTCTGCATGTTCCCAGTGCAAACGGAATACTTTTCTCTATAGCTCGAGCCTTACAGGCTTATAAGTGAGCTGGTTTTCATAATGAGTGGAATGCCATCTGTGAATGCATGGCTTCCTTGGAGCATTTGTATGTAAACTACAATGTCATGACAACAGTCCATAGAAAACTTCCTTTACTGGAATTATAGAAGGTGGCAAATTTATTGGTCAGCTGAAACAGGAAATTTAAGTGAAGGAGAAAAAGAGTAGGTGAAATTGATCATGCTATGAAGAGCTTTGAATTGGATTTTCAGATTTTCAGAATTAAATGTAACTTAAATAAGGCTTTAGAAGAGACATAAGGTAACTTTCTGGCTGTCATGCTCAGTTTGTCTTGATTTTGGCAGGTCACCTGCATAGGCCATTAAACTGATTGTCTCACCATGTATGCTAGAGATGGAGTAAACTACCTGATACTAATTTAAGAAAAGGGGACAATGGTATCATGTTGGAGTCCAGGAAAGCCGGAAAACTTTTTCTGCTCCTGTGGGGGGTCCCTTTTTCCCCAGAGCTCCCCAAAGTAACTTAGCCTTTGATCTAAGCCCATGGGAGAAGCTCCCCTCACTTCTGGATGAGCTGAAAGCATCAAAGAAATGAAAAATATTTTTGTTTAGTGTACCATAGAGTGTGCATTTGTAGTTTTAAGTTTTGCTATATATAGTATATAGAGACAACATAGAGGAAACAGGGCGTTGGCTCTGGCTTCTTCTTCTTTCTCCTTCTTCTTCCTTCTTCTTCCTTCTTCTTCCTTCTTCTTTGTCTTCATTTCCTGTGATTTATTGATTAGTGGAAGGAACTCAAGGTAGAAAACATATGTTAATAAAATTAGTAATTACTGGTACTGAATACAAAATAGAACACATAGTAATCAATAACTGGGTGATAAAGTCTTAAAAACTGTCCACACACAAAAGATGCAGCCATTGCACTCCTGGAATCAGCAGCAGAAGTTGTGCTTCTGAAATTTAGATAAGAAATAATAAACAATCCTTGAAACAGGAGAAAGAAGTCTCGCCTCATCTCTTCCTGATATGGGACATTGAAAAAAGGAAAATAGCCAGGCCAGAAGGCTGTGGAGCCCATAAGGCCTCAACAGTATCATGCTGACAGTGTGCATTTATAGTGAGCAATGCTGGCAACTGTTTTCTTTGAACGCTATAAAGCCTAAAAGCATGAATTTTCATTAATGAAAAAAAAAATTAGAGACATGCCTAAAAAGGAATTAAGACAGCTCTATACCAAGCTATTAAAAACTGTGTTTTTAGAAACCATTACTTGGTTTCTTGCACTGATCAGAATGTTGCATTAAGGGCCTGTCATGACCTGCTGTACTTGTTGTAGAAAGCTATCAGAAATAATGGAAAAACCAAACCAGTTCAGAGCCTCACTTTACAGCTAAACCTTTTCTTAGTTATTTGGCCAAATGACAGTATCTGCAGCACTCAGGATGGTATCTTAACAACCAAAGTCTGAAGTTTGATTGCACTTTGTAGTTTGATTATTAACTTCTGTGTATACATATATGTATATATAGGTATGTAATCTCTATATGTATATATGTATGTAATTTCAGCATGAGCACAAGAGCTTTAGCATCCCTGCAAATTTTTGTCTTTGAAACTGACATCCTTAAAATAGACACCTTAACTGAGTTATTTTAAAATATATAATTTTAAAATATAAAAGCTTTATTCTACATCCCCACTGATGCTTTTAAGAGTCTTTTGCTAAGAGGAAGTAAATGGATATGAGCATAATAACCCCAGATAGCTGCTGCTTGGGATAGCTAATCAAAAGCAAAACTCTGAACCCTACTGTCTGAAGCTACTGTCAAATGTACACCAAAACTCACTTAAAAAAGGAACAGTTTCCCCTTTGCTGCTGTAGTTCAGTTATAACGGTTAGTCACCATTTGTACCCATAATAGATACAGTAATTTCACTGTTTTTTGAAGCTGATGATGTTTCTTTAACTACAGTATTACAGGTCACACTATTTCTTATACAGCTGGTCACCCTCAATAAATCTCTTTTGAAAAATCATGTGGTGGTTGTGGAATATATGACAAGTGTCTTATTACATCTAATAATCTTTATATAAAACATACTTATTTAGAACGTTCACTATATAATACTTGCCCTGTTGAATTTCAATTACTATCATAGTTAGGAAATTATGATTTAAAGTACCCTTCTACAATGGGATGGTGCCTGTATTTAAAAGAGACGTTTTTCTTTCTCTTGCACTTTCTAGTGTTCTTTGATACCCAGTGTCCTCTGCTAGGTCACCCTGGGTGATATCACAAACCAAATAACCACAGACATAAGGGGGTGCAGCCAGGTGCATTATAGTGCCTGTGTGCAGCTGTATTAGGAAATTGAAAGGGGCTTGTAGTCAATGCAGCTTTGTCTACCCGTTTGCAAATGAAAAATTCCCTAGAAGTGCCCGACCTTACCTCTTGGAGTAGACATTTGCTACTGTTCATGGATAGGGAATATAGCAATAGTGGTTGTTTTTTAGAACTTGATACTGCTTGGAATTTTGTGTCCAAAGTCATTGGAAATAATGCAGTTGTCTTTCAGCACTGTGAATATCCAGCTACATACCCCAAAGACTTGGGGTACGTCTATATAAAAATGTTAGCAAAATATAGCTGTGTTTTTATATATATACCTAAGCAATTCCTTTCTAGATGTTGTGCACTGGAAACTTCTGCAAATTCTCTCTCCTTTTGTAGGAGAGTTGATCTGCTGGCTCGCTTTCTTAGCACAATGTAGCCACATAAAGCATCACTGGCTTCAATTTCCTCCTGAATCTCTTTAACTTTAATCTTGCAACCTCCTGCCCTTTCTAGTACTACTTCCCCATTATCAGGCAAGAGCAGAGGGTCACCAGGCTTTTCAGAATTTGATTAGCACTGTTGTTATGAATAATTCAGATTGTTTGGTACCAGCACAAGTGATCCAAGTACCAATTTGAAAAATTTGGATTTAATATCACTGAAAAGAAAATTAATTAGTGCCACTGTTGAGGGCTCTTGACTTTGTCTACTCAGATTGAAGAATTTAGTGCCAATGAAAAGCAAGATTGAAACAATCCAGCAAAAACAAGTGTATCTGTGGCAGAGCCCATATCCTGTTACAGATACCCAGGGTGCGCATGCTCCTTCCTCCTTGTTCCAGTCCGGCTCTTTCACTATGTGCTCTTTTCCTTCTGAAGAACAAGTTCCTGAAAAATCCATGTAGCTGTAGTAACATGCTGCTGTCAGTAATGGAAAGTGTTCCTCAAGTGATCATGTGCCCATTATATATATTTTTTGTGATCCTACTAAACATTAATTAACAGAACATTCTGTTCCTTTGTTCTGTAAGAAATTGGAACTGCAGCAATCAACATTTGTCAGCAGAGCCTAGTTAATGACAGTGGGTTTGTCTCTGATGTAAGCTGACGCATTTAACTCTGCCATCAATTTGACACAAGCCTTTGCAATACTAAACAATTTGAACAGTGATACAAGACCTCTGCATGTTTAGGACAGTTTTGCACTGCTTTTGTTACAGAAATAGTTGGGGACCACTGCAGTTACTGTACCTCTTCTCCACCTTGTCTGAACTTTGCAGTTTCCCAAAAAGTAAGATATTACTGTTTTACACATTGAGGCACTGAGAAATCAATGGAGAGATTTTCAGGAATGCCCAACACCCTGCTCTTATCAGTGGGAACCCTTGGCCACTCTGGAAGATGAAGCTTCATGTCAGAAGCAAGCACAGCACCCCTTGCCTTGAGTCCCAGATTAACCTCACAAGTGTGAACCAGTGTCAATGTACTGTAACCAAGTACAGCTTGGAAGCTTTCCTGCTACGAAAAGCTACCAAAGTCCAATTGGTAGATATTTCCCAGAAAATAAGAACCTGCACTTCACCTTTGAGCATCTGGCTGCTGACTACGAATTGTCTTAGATCTTCCCAGGCAGCATTAGTTGTAGGTGTGATCTAGTACGGGTCCATCTGTGGGCCTGACATTTAGTGGATCTTAGGGAAATTCAGCAGCAAGCCTGCAAAAAGATTTCTTCTCAAAGGAAAGCTTCTTACTTTCCAAAGAAAACAATTCTGTAAGCATTTCATGTTCTTAAAAAGACTTGATAAAAGTTTTTTAAAATAACAAGTAGTGTTTTTCACTTTTTCATGTTTTTCAAAATATGCTCTTTCTCAACCAATGGTTGTAGAGAAGCATTGTGCCATTTAGCCAATCAAGTAACTTTTAGCAAAACACCGTATAAAAAGTGTTGAATTAAATAAAAAGAGATGTAGCCTTCTGTTCGTCTGAAAATTAAAGTCTATTTATCTTCATTTTGTGCGCAACAGCAACGCCCATCCTCAAAGGGTCCTTGCTTCCCACTTGAAAGAGCCTGAGACATGTTGGAGCCTCAACTTGGATTCTCTTGAGTGGGGCAACCACAAGACAATTTCTAGCTTTGCGGAGGCAGCAGTGTTTTGCACAGTGCGTGTTTGCTGTAACCCTTTTTGCTCTGCTGGCTGTTGCAGTGGCAACTGCTGAGGAGCTCCCTGTCCTGGCTGGTGTAGGTCAGATATTCCCTTGTCAGTGCCTGCACTGTGCACACCCAGCCATGTGCCAGGCTCTATCCCTGTCAGCTGTATGCAAATCCTCAGCACTGATGTTAATGCCAGTTTGGTTTTTATAACATGGTGACAGCAACAGCCCTCAATATTAAACACAAGTACACAGTTACAGCAGTGATTACTCCAGACGTTCAGCTAGTCATAATATTTGCACTTGGAATGATAAGGAGCTTTGAATGATAATAGCACTATAGTAGAAGCCTGTTAAAGTGACAGTAACCATAGTGTCAATATGGAGTGATGCACTGGTGTGTGCGTTCCTACAGCTTTCCCACAGACTACCCCTCTCCGTTTGCTGTATGCAATGTGTAGAAAGCGAAAGTGCTTGAGGATCCTATGTGAATCCCTCTAAACTTTCAGAGTTTCATCTGCTCTGAGACATGAGTGCAGTGATTAGGGACCTTTTTCTATGTGAGTCTTGTTTCATTAAAATAATCCAGTCCTGATGTAGGATAATCAAGTCTCAATAGATATTGCTTTTATTTACTGACAGCAAACAGGCTCTCAGCTCCCATTCTGCTTCTTTGACTAGTACCAGCTGCAAAGGGGAGCAAGTAAGAGCCACGCTGTCATGTTATGGCAGCATTTTGTGTTTTGTCTTTTTGTTTTGGCTAAAGTGAAAATTTATCAGAGGAGTAACAGCAACCATCCCAGACCCTGTGCCTTTTTCCAAATAGTAACCATGCAGACTGGCTTTTATTTTAGGAATTCAGTTGTGTCAGTAAGACCCAGGATACGTCTCCTGCTGTCAGGTGGGCAGACGCCAGCTCCTTGAATTTGCTGGCAAGATCAGTGTCACAGTTTGAAGCTGGGCACCCATGAAAAAAAACATCTACTTACTTTCCTCTGCTATCGCTGAGCAGAGGAGGGGGAATTGAAAACTTAATTTTCGTGACTTGAGATAAGGATGATTGAAAAAAAAAACCCACTTTAAGGCAAAACAGGTTCAAAACTCAAACAGTACAAAGAAGATTTATTATTGGCAGAATTAAAAGTAAAAAGGGTAATGAGAACCAAAGCAAATCTTCAGAACATCTTTCTTTCCCAGTCCCTCTCTCTTTCCCCTGACCACACAAGGAAACAAAACTTGGGGTTTTGGTCAGTATTTCTCTTCTTAAAAATCTTTCTTCAGTATGCTTAAGGAAAAGAGTTTCTTCTGCCATGGGATCCTTCCCACAGGAGATAGTTCTCTGTGTATTTCTCTAGAGTGGTTTTAACTTCCCCAACCAGCAGTCCCACCTGAACCTCCTGCAATGTGAATCCCTCCCACGGACTAAGCAGTTTTCCCACAACTGCCTAGCATCGGTCATTTTAGTTCATAGGATTTAGTCTTTTAAGGATGAGCTGTTCTAGTTTGGAAGTGAAGTCTCTCTTCCTTTATCTCTAAAAGCAAGGGTCATCTCTCTCTGAGTTCCTCACTCGATTACAGCTTTTCAGTATCCACGCGCTCCAGCGTGAGTACTCTTCTTCACAGGCTGTGTGTGGATCTCTGCATCTCCCCATGCACCTCATGAATTACAGGGAAACAGTTTGTTGTATTATAGTCCTCACCACGGCTCACAGGAGAATCTCGGCTTTGGCGCTTGGAGCACCTCCTCCCTCTCCTTTTTTTCACTGACCTCGGTGCTGCCATGTTGGTTGTCCTCACTTTTCCTTTTTCTCTGACTTGGAAGAAAGCGGGTGTCTGTAAGCTGCAGTTAAGAGGTTGATCTCGTCCAGGCTCTGCCTTGGGGAATTGCTCACCATTGTCTCTTGCTGCGGCCCACGTGGTCCTTGCCGGCACCGCACGCATGGCTCTGGCCTCAGAAGGGCCCCAGCCACGGGAGGGCTCTCGCTGGGATGGGCCCCGGCAGCCCCCTCACGACCCCTTGGGAGAAGAAAGACAGCTTCCTGCACTTTTTCCTTTATTAAATCTGTCATCACAGAGGCGTTACCAACTTGTCTAATTGGGCTAGTAACCTGCCCATCATCAGAGCCTTCAGCGATTGGCTCTGTGACGGCCATAGAAGTTTCGAGCAGCTTTTCTCCCACCCCCACCAAAAACCCGGCTGTGTTAAACCAACACGATCATAGGTGTCATTCAGTAAACCCAAGCCAACAATCCTCCACTTACCGAAGTGGCAAGGGCTAGTCACAGATCTCCTGGTGCTCTAGGTTCTTTGTCAGCTTCCAGAACTCTGAATGCCGTATTAATGCAGGGCTGTCTTTATGCAGTCACTGTTACAGCCAAGTCTATCAGCACCTGAATGCCGCTCTTCTCAGGGTTTTCTTTGTATGCACAGCTGCAAAAACTTGGTCTGTGCTGTACTTGGGAAACATTCAGCCCATGATAGTGACGCCTTAAATGGTTACCTAAAAACAGAGACTAGACAAGAATAAGGGAATAAAAGTAGGTATTTATTTGAAAGGCCTTTGAAGGTACACCCTAGAGGTCCAGAGGCTCCCTTGCCTCAGTGGCTCTCAAGATGGATGACAGATCACGAGTTCTTCACCCTTTTATATGTTTGGTTCATTTGCATATCAGCATAAATTTGCCAATTAAAACTTTAGCTAATGATGTAATTTCCCCAAGCTTGACCACCCCTCCCCAAGGTGAAGGTCTATACTTTTGGGCCTAGGACGGTCTGGGTGTCTTTGAAGAGCAAGCTAGAGAGGCTTTGGTATGTCTGTCTTAGCATAAGAGAGCAGCAGCTAACGAGCTACAGGAACTTCAGAGTTACACTAGGCAGTACAGGATTTGAAAAAATATAAAAGTTAAAACCTAAGGCATCAATAGTGTCTACTTGCCCTTTGGATTTTGGAAAGAGATGAAACAAAATATGTTTCAGTGGCTGAAATATTGTAATAGTTATGCTATTGCCTTCAGGTTCTGCCAGCAGCATGGTGGGACGATGATCTGCAGAAGCATTGGGTTTTAGTAGCCCCAGCTTTTGCAGTCATGCACCATTCCTGTCTGCTGGACATAAGGGAGACTGACTGCAGTGCTGGGTAACAGAATGTGTAAAGAGAGCTCCTTGGAAAAAAAAAATTAAATATATGCCTGAAAACATGTAAATAACTACAAAAATACTAAAAATATATAAGTATATGGAAGACTGATAAATGAATGCTCTTGAATTTTTTTTTAAAGTGCTTTTCTGTATCCAAGAGACTTCTCTGGCAAGTAACAGGCACTTCTGAATTAGTCCTTAATTTGACCCATCTTCAGAAAAGCTCTTCCCATGCATTAATGGAACCTTATGGATCACCCAAGCAATTTATCAGGGATTGTAACACCCATGTCTTCTCTTCCATGGCTGCCTTTCTGATGCCATTAAGAACAAGAGGGATGCAAGAATCACAGGATTTAGCCCAGAACAAAACCTAATGAAACAAATCTAGTGATTTCAAATGGGTTTCCTGTTAAAGCTGATGTTCTACAAGTAATAATCACATTCGGAGCAGGCAGATAATGTGCCTTTAATGCCATCTTATGACTTTGTCTTCTTTTCATCATGAATAACTGAGATTAGAGCCCATTACTTGCTCAGGAAACCCACGAAAGGCCCTCACTAAATATAGTCACCTGAGTATCCTTACCCAGGAGAGAAGAGTTGCTTACTTGAAGCCATTTTGTTGCACATTTAGTGTGTATTTTTATTCCAGTTCTATGTTTAATATGCAGTATTTCAGTTTCCATATATATTGATATGTGCTTTTTAAAAAGTTGGGAATAGCTCTTACTTAAATTGAGTTTCAATTTTGTTTTATTTTTGAAAAATTAATGGGCATTAGGCAATTTATTTATGTTAAAAAAGAATGTGCGAGGGGTTTGAATAATTTGACAAAAGAAAGAATATTCTGATTTGAGACTATCATTTGCATAGTTTGTTGTGAAATTTGAAAAACATGCAGCAATTAAACTCTGAGCCAGCAGATACTTCTTTTTCTAGACAAAAATCAAATGAGGCACTGATGAGATACTTGTTTTATAGTCCTTTATCACCTTGATTACATGTGTACAATTACTTAACTAGTGCTAGAGGTTGTGGGTATCTATGAAATGTCGCAAAGTTCAGTGTGTTCATGCAGATTAATTGTGTTAGTATTTTGCAGATCAAGTTCATATATGCTATAATCTTATGCTTATTTCAAGATCAGTAAAGCATTACAGGGTGATTGTAATTATCCCAGAAAAAGCTATTATGCATACACAGAAATAGAGTTAAAATATTAGTTTGGAAGGGTATCAAGCATATCTTAATATGGAATTGCAACATTTAGCCACGTTTAACTCTATATTCAAGTGTTGTCTTGCCTTAGCCATCCAATTGTGATTTTTAGTTTCCTGTTTGTAGCACTAGTTTTGATTGATCTAGTTTGTTTCAAAACACAGGAAAGCTTTTGTCCTTTCTTTTTTTTATATTTGTGTTTGTGCTATCAGTTCAGCCCAGAATAAGGGTGACCTGATTTTCTTTCACACACCGTGCTAAAATGTACAAGAGAGGTTGTACCACCTGCAACAGCTGCCATAGCATCAGCTGTGACATTTTAAGACAAGTAATTGGAGCACAAAATCACTGCTTCCTTGTTGTAACTTCCTAAGAATTGCGACAATTTCTATGAATGTCAGTCACAGCTCAAGATTCTTTCTCCTGCTTTTTACAGAGATGCAGATCAAAAAAGGATGTATCCAGTCCCAAGATCTTACAGTCTAAGTTAGCTTAATTTATAATAAAAACCAGCACACAGGGTTATTATGGTCTGAAATAATACAATGAAGTACTTTTAGAAGGAACTGACTTCTAGACAAGTGTGATAATATATTTTTATACTAATAAGAAAATTAATTTTAAATTAAGAAAAGTGTTGTGAAATGCCAATAGTGAGACTCCAGTGAAGCCTTGGGCATTCTGGAATCTGTTGTTAAGGAGTAGTAGCTTGCCATGAAAACCCTGACTGGTAATTGTGTTGTGTGACTTTTTATTATCCTGTCTCTCCCCTGGGCAGTTTGCCATCAGTGTGTGCTACAACAAGCTCTAGCTGGATAAGCTTAGTGGAAACAGCATGTTTTAATCAACTTTGTCCTAAGCACAATGTTCTTTAATACTTTTTCTGAATAATTAGTAGTAGTTTAAAATGGGTACTGCACTGGATGGGCAAGATTCAAAGCTTGGGGAAGCCAATCCTATTGATTGCAGAGGTTCACACCTGTCATGTCTATTTCTTAGAGAAGGGTCTAAACAAATCTGTCTCTCAATTCCCTTCCTTCAGGGCAGAGTGAATGCCTCATTCCAGTGGCCTCACCTTGAGTACACTGGGCAGTTTAAGGCACCAGAATATAAGAAAGATAGAGAGTGCTCAAAGGAGAGTACAAAGATGGGGAAAGGCCTGGAGGGATCACACAAGGAATGGCTGAGGCACTGTGTCTGTTCAGCTGGAGGAGATTGAGATCAGATCTCACCAGGGGCCACAGCTCCTGCAAGGGGCAGTGGAGGGGCAGCTCTGATCTCTGTGACAAGGGACAGGGACCCAAGAGAACAGCTGGAGCTGGGTTAGGCTGGATATCAGGAAAAGGATTTTCTGGCAGAGAGTGGTGGGGCACTGAACAGGCTCCCCAGGGTTTGGTCACAGCCCCAAGGCTGCCAGAGCTCGAGGAGTGTTTGGACAACACTCTCAGGCACAGGGTGGGATTGTTGGGGTGTCGTGGGCATGGCCAGGAGCTGAACTCAATGATCCTGATAGGTCCCTTCCAGCTCAGGACATTCTATATATGATTCTAAGTGTCCAACTCCAGAATCATCTGTGCCGGAAGCAGCACATTAGTCAGATCCATGCTTTGCTGCTCAGCTGGCTGAGGCAGAGGCTTGCAGAGCTGGGCAGCTCAAGACAGCAGTGTGCTGGAAAATGCACTACCTAACAAGGGTGCTTCCCCTAAAGGCTTCCTCTATCTGGCTTGTGATTCAGACTGGTGCTGAAATGCAAGGAGTTATGTTCAGCTAGGTTTTGAAAATATTTCTCAGTATTGCTCTTGTTCCCATTGGTGTCAGGAGCTGAAAAGGATGCCAGGATGCTGACTGGAGAGGAAAGTGGTGGTGTCGCTACAGATGCCAAGACCTGTAACTTTCCTTGGGAGGCCAAGAAAAGTTGAGATCAGCTAGGAAATTTTATGTAGAAACATTGCTGTTTTCTAGAGATCACAACTCCCAACATCCCTTGAAGATTTATATCTCTTTGTTTACTGCTGCCTTTGTGTACGGCTTTTGGTAATTTCTGACATCTGTGTGTGTGGTCAGCCCAGTGACAGCAGTCTGTGATTATTATAGCACCCTTCTCAGCATGCAATAGCCACAGGAGGTTTTCAGTGGTGTTTTATTGTCTAAGCACGAAAGGAAGTACAGCTTTTGAAGTTTCTTTCTCCCTGGTTTTTGAGGGGAAAGTAGGGAAAAGAGAGATATGTAAATTGTACCATCTGGTTAGGCTTAGAGCCACTGGATGGTGGGTGTTTGTGGATAGCTGATGAGGAATCAGTCAGTGGCTAAAATTCCTGTGGAAGGAAAAAAAAGTCAGGATGCTGTCATTTCAGTGCCTCTCCAGTTACAGTGTGCTCTCAAGTCTGTTGTCCTGCCTGTCCATCATCTCCCCTAAATAGCCTGGCTATTAGGCCCCTTACTAAAGAGGGCCTTGGGACAATGGACTGCCTGGTGCTGAGTTTGTGCAGTGTCTCTGATGTGGGGCTTGGTCTTAGCTGAGGTCTCCTAGATGCAGTGTGTTGGGCCACCTCCAGGCTCAGGCACAGCTCCCCAGCCCCTCCTTACCCCAGGAGGACCAAGGTGGCACAGTGGTGGAACAGGGATACTCATTAGGACGGTGTCCTACATAGCATGCTTTAAGTGTTGGTCAGCCCTGAAGTGGTCAGGTAGTTGAACTAGATGATTGTGAAAGGTTCCTTTCAACCACAATAATAATATTCTATTCTATTCTATAGGTGTGGTTGAATAACCCCTTCATCTGTGGAACGCAGAGTAAGAGAAGATGCTGATTTCCCATGCATCATTACTAGAGAGGTCATGCTCAATTTTGTGAGCAAAGGTCATGTTAATCTTTTGCTTAAGCATGAAGACAAAGGTGTATTGTATGTATGTGGAAGTGGGGTTCTCCAGTGGCTCTTCTGGTTCAGAGAGTACCACAAGCAAAACACTGTATAGCCCAACACTCTGTCCAACTTCCATTTTCTCATCAGTAACTACAGTAACTACATTAACTACACAGAGGCCAGTAATTACATGTTTCTGGCCTCCATGTCCCCATCTGCTGCTGATGATAGTGGAGCTCTACTTTAATGTGATAGTGTGCAAATGCTTTGAGATGCTTGTGTAGGAAAGGCTACCACCCAAGTTATTATACATGCTCTACTTTCCCTTTAAATATGGGAGTATGCCTAGTGTATCACAAGTTTTTGTGGGCACACCTTTTCTGTAGGTAGTCAATTCCATCTCTTATAGAAAAGAAGAGTAATAAAGGATGAAGAACATGTTATGGCTGGGAATCTATTGATTGAAATGGGAGCTAGGTCAGAGCACTTATGCTTTTATTAATGATCCTGACAGTTCAGTATAAATGGAGAATGGCTTGTAATTAGGTTTGCAACCGTTATTGGATATTGTCATTTTCAGTATTGATTATCTTACTACTTGGGAAAAAAAATAGTCCAGAAGCTCCTCAGGAATGCCAAGCAGAGCCTCTGGCCTGCCTTTCTGCTTCTGCAGGGAAGATTGAGCTGCTTCTCATGATCAAATGGAGCCCTGTCAGCTGTGTTGGTTGGGCTTTTAGTTCAGTGATGCTGACTGTGCTTTCCACCTCCTGCATGGCATCTGAGTTCATTGGCTATCATTCCAGAAAGGATATACCCATTTCTTTTCTGAACTGCTTCTCAATATAAATTTCTGAAAGATATGGGGCTAAATCCCTCTATCTTAAATGGAGAGTCAAGATTAATGGTAGTTATTTGTCAACTGATAATCACTGAAAAGAAAACATATTTGTCACTCACCCCTACAATCAGTGTTGTGTAAAGCCATGCATATAATGGCTTGGAACAAATGAGAATATCATGGTATGAGCTAACAGAACTGAGATACAAAATACACAAAATTCCTTTCAAAAAGTCTCTGTGATTTCAACAGCCAGCAGTACTGATCACTCGACACATCTGTAAGATCAAGGTTGTTTACAAACAGGTTGGGGAGCAAAGGAAAGGTGTGTTTTAAAAACGACTGCAAAGTCCAAGTCGCTCTTCAGTTGTGGTGACGTGGCTCATAAAGGAATTTTGTGGGTGGCTGTTTCAGAGGAGAATAAAAGCCGTTTGTGTTCACTGCACCTCCATCAGCATCCTGGGAGAGCAAAGCTGCTGGGAGCAGTGGCTTTGGAGGTTTAGAGGGCATTCCAGTGACTGGGCAATATTGTTCCTTTGTCTCCTGCATTCAAAACAAAACAATAAGATTTCTGGAATAAATTCCTCAAATGCCTGGGATTTTTTCAGAGCCTTTTGCAGCAAGAGCATTTTGCTGAAATGGTGCTAAGTATTGAATTTTTTCCTAATGGAAGTTTCCTTGAATCCAAGATAAAGTGTTTCCAGTAAATAACAGGAGAGACAAAAGCAAGCTATTTTTTCCCCTTGGTCAACTTCTGCTAGATCTTAAGGTTTTGGTTTTTCCACCATTTCTGTTTTGATTAGTATGGAACATCTCATTCCACAGTGGATTTTTTTTCTTTTTAAGAACAAAGACCCCCTCTGACCTGGATTTAGATGCATCTGTGACAGCCGACTTCACTGGCTGCCAGCTGAGCATAGTGCATTTAATTGATGAAATAATAATGATGCACCATGCCTGAACTTGCTTTGATGACCACTTGAAGCAGAAGCCGTAGTAAATCAAGCCAGTGCCACAGCATCCCAGTGGTCACGGTCCATCCGCTGACTTGGTGCATGGAAGATACCAACTTCCCAATCACATCCCCACAGGTTTGCTTCATTCCCATGTAATATTCTCCTCTCCTTCCTTTAATTAATTGCCAAATTAAAAGAATCTCTAACTCTTTTTTAAAGAGCAACATTTTTATGCATCCTCTTGACTGCCCAGTGCATTAAGATGATTAAAACAGAGCTTTCCTTTTCTAAACTGTCTCAGGGGAGAGACAGGCTAGGGTAGAACTGCTAAATAGATACACTGGCAGAGCAATCTCTCTGCCCTGGCAGTTCTTTAGTCTGATTACTGGGTCATGTTCGCTCCAAGAGCCTGAACCTGCATGTCCTTAACTTCCAAACGGCAATTTTCATTGATAACTGAGGCTCCCGCCCTGCAATTTTTAAATGCGGAAAATCTCAGCAAACTTCATATCAAGATTCAGCCTTTTTGTTTACATTCATAAAGATTAGAGGAACATACCAGTGGTTTGTTGTTGTAGTGGTTTAGTGAGGGGAATAGATATGGAAAGGGTTTTGTATGGCTTAATTAATATTACATATTGGTTTAATGTTGTGAAAGGGGACTTTAGGAAGATAAATGCTTTGTCTCTGAAGTCCCCCTAGGTGTCCTTTGCCTTGAAAATTGGGGTTTTGTTTTCAGGACCAGTGTGGAAAGAGTAAGTACAGGTTGTGGAAGAAAAAATGGTTTTCTTAGGTCTTTGTTAGAATTTCAGGCTGTTTGTATTTTGTTTTTTATTCCTCCCCCCCACCCCTCTTACTCAGACATGAAACAATTTATTAATTAACTGCAGCAAAGAGATCAAAGCAATTCTTACTTTGCAAAAAGCAATATTTATTCTCAAACAGTGTCTTTTAGAGCTGATTGTTTCTTTTAAAAAGTACTACATTTTTGGTTTTTTTTCTTTTAAGAAAATACTTAATCTCACCTACTGCTGATAATTAAATGAACAAATGAAGTTCAAGAAAGAGAGTATTTTTTTTTCAACATAAGGCACTAAGTAAATTGCATGGAGTAAGACAGCTATGTACATGTATCACTAATAATTACCACGGTTGGGTGTGCAGTTTATTCCAAGCAGACTGGTAGTGGAAGGACTTGAGCAGACATACTGGAGACCTTGAGACTTTATCATGATGGTCAACTGCTGCAGGAGTTTCTGTAAACTGTAAGGAATTTTGCAAGCATTGTGAGGTGTAATATTCCAGAGCTGAGGATCACTTAGAAGCCCATTTGATTTGCTTGAGGCTGTTTTGGGATCAGTAACCTTGACTTTACAAATTCTATTCCACAGAATATTATTTTCCCTTAATCATCCCATATAAAAGTAACCTTTTAAATGCCAAGGAAATACAACCACCAGATTGAGAGATGAGGACTTTGCTCTGAGTTTCAGTCGTGCAATGTTTTGCTGTTTCCTGATTTTACCTTCCACTCTAACCAGGGTTTGTGCTTTTAGACCAGCAGGTGGAATGCTTTAAACTTCTGTTCACAGTTGCTTATAGAAAATGTTGTTTAAGCAGTAGAGTATATGGGGTGGGAACCAGGACTTCCTGCAGGTGTGTGGGTTTTTTTAATGTGGTCATTATCTGATTCCTGGAGAAGGCATTCCCTAATCTTCAGCAAGAAGTCACATATAGCTTTTACTGCATCATTCTGTTTACTGTCATTCTTAAAGAAGGATCCAAGTGCTGAAAGCAGTAATTTTTATTTCTGAGAGGTCAAAGGTGTGATAAGGAAGGAGTTCCCTAGAACAGTGTGTCACAGTAGTTAGGGTTTTCTGCATTTTCTGCCTCTCAAAACTGAGGTGTGCTGCTCCACTCAGTAGATGTTTTGGTTAAGGCACTCAGGTAACCACGTAGGCAACTTGGAAGTTGGGACTTGTCTGTGCTACAAATGTGATAAAGCTGTTGGGGTGTGAGTAACTGTAATAACTGAATAACTTCTGGACTTTCAAGACCTCAAAGTCACCTGTCAAAGGCCAGTGCAGATCTTCAGGAGCTCTTCAGTGGCATCAGCAATTATAAATACATACCGGCATGATTTCATGAACTTTAACAATTGAGTTAAAGAGTTGGCTTTGTCTTCTTTTCAGTTTGCCACATACCATATATGACTTCTTCACTTTTTAAACACAGTTGTCTTAGGCCCATAACAGAACGCATGGTTCTGATTTCAGTTTTATTAAATTAGGAATGGCCCTGTTGACTATAGTAATTTTACCCATGCAAACCAAATGCTAAGGGAGAAAAGTTGGGTCAGCAATCTTAGAATTCCTTTTTGAGCTAAGTCCTCAAAAATGGGCATGAGTGAGATATTACATTGTAGGTAGATATAACTTAAATTATTTCAAAGTGATCGAATATTTATAGTCAAGGCTTTGTTTGCCCTTTGTCTTATATCATGATCTTTTGAACTGAAATGTCACTAACTGCCAGAATTGACATGTCTTCACATGGCTTTAGTGCTCTGTTCCAGTGTCCAGCAGCATTATGACAGCATGTCAGTAACTGAAAATTGTCTGTCAGTACTTGAACTGAGTGAAATAGAAGCAAATGGTAGGAAGAGTGAATATTATTGACTTAAATTTGATTTCTTATTGGCCTTGTCATCTTAGGTAGTGTATTAGGATGAATGAGGCATTCCCCATAACCATGCAGCTTTCAGTTAGCAGTATTTGTTTTGCTAATGTAATCTTATATTACACAGAAATACCTGTGTTATTACATTACTTTTAGTTTCATATACATCCTGTAAAAATTTCAAGAGCATCCTAATAGGGACTAAGTCCCATCTGTCATCAGTCTTGCCCTTCACACAAATTCTCCCGCCTGTGCAACCTGCCTGCTAGGACATCCCTTATCAGAGCATCTTGCTTATTTATTATTCTCCACTCAGCACTGTGGTTCTCTGAGAGCACAGAATGAAGTCGGAGGATTTTGAGATGCTGCCTCAAGAATGGCTGATTTTCTGTCAAGCTAAGGAATTGTGACAGAAATGTAGGTCACTTTGACACTCTGCTTCTCCCTGGCTTTCAGGCTGTGGTGCAAGTTCAGGCAACCTTCAGGTCGCTGTCCCGGCTGGAAATTGAAAAGGGCACAGATTCTGCCTTGCTGAGTGTATGTATGAGCTGGAACTGTGATGAAGTGCATTTTTCAAAACACAAAATAAGTTAATATCTGGTGGAAATATCCCAGGATCAATAACACTTCCCATATTTTCAGCTCTGAGAAGTCTGTTTTTAATTCAGCTGAAACAGAAGTTTCAGTTTGGAAAAGAAGAGAGAGTTGGGAAGCGAAAGGCTGGCAGAGCTTTGACAATGGCCTTAGCATGGAGTTTAGCTTTAGCTATTACAAAAAATGACTGGATAGATGAGTAGGTGATAGGGGAGAAGAGGTAACAGGATGGTGCGGAACCAGCAAAGTATAAACACCTCACTGGAGAGGATACTCAGTACTCAAGGAGGCTCATGTCTCACCTTTTGATGGTATGAAATTATCTGTCTGGAATTGAGGACCTTAGAAAGCCAGTTTTTGAAGTTTCTATTTAGCGTTCATGATGTATTGTTGAGTAATGGAGAATCAGGGAAAGCAACAAAATGTCTTTAAACCCCTTCCATGGTACCTGAAGCGATTCCTCCCTCCTTTCCTTCATGTTAAGCAAGGATGTACCTCTCCAGTGACTGAACAGGACTCTAAAAATGTACAACCTGTCTTTGAATGCCCAAGGGATGACAAAAGTACAGAGAAGCAGATAGAAAAACTTCAGTCAGATTGAGATAACACAGGAGAGAGAAGGGGCTTAGGAGGGAAGAAAAGGAAAACACCTACTAAAATTGTACCTTAAATGTGAAGAAATGGTGCTTATATGAAGTGACAAGGGATCCATATCCCCAAGTTACAATTATGCGGTTTTTAAATTGAGTTTTTGTGGCAGACCAGCTGAACAAAATTGTGAAACTGTGCTTCAGTTGTGTAGTAAGTGGTGCATGTGGTGTGAAAGACAAGCTGCAGCATGATAACAGACTATCTCCTCTATGCACAAAGAGTTCTGTATTTTGATCAACTCAACAGCAGGTGATGGTAAATATTGGTCCAAGCTACTTGATCATTAGAATTTAATGTGTTAGTTAATCATACTGAGTCATTCATACATTAGTCATTCTTTCTACTGAATTTATTGGTTTACTTTTGGAGACACTCCTGTGGAATTATCCTGTGTTCCACTAGCATGAGTTGCAGAATTACTGGGGATTCTAATGAGCTATAACGGCATGAGTGAAAGATTGGCGTTGGTGAGAACAGAATCAGCTTTTGCTTCTCTCTGGGCTTTCAGGGTCAGTTCCAGAAGTGAGCACCTCTAATCTGAGTTTTTGGCAGGACTAGGAACAGAACAAATTCTGCTATGGTTCATTGATCACCCCAAATTCATTTGGAGAACCTTTAGCTTGTGTTCATCATGGGAGTGGCTCCCCCATGGCTCCCCTCACTCCATTCTGTGGCAGAGCTGCCCAGCTATGAAAGGGCAGCATGACCTCAAGATCAGCTGTTGGAGTGACTGGGCAGTGGTGCTGCTGGGGTTTTTGTGCACACCCAAAGCACTGTCTTTCGTTTTCAGATATTTGCCCCATGGTTTTTCCTGCTACAGTTTACAGACATCAACAAGACCTTCTGGGTTTTTTTATTTTGTTTTTTAATTTTGTTCTCATTTTAAGGTCTCTTGGTTGTTGAAGTGAATTAGTGGAAAAGTCACATTTACTTTGGACATGGCTGCATGTCCAGTAAGTATTCTGTCCTGGGCTCATGTGAGCTCAGACATCCTGTTATTGTAATTCCGGGAGTTACTTGGGGAGATACTCCAAGTTGTCCCACTATGTTTTGGGTGATATGGTTTAGTGATTTAGGAGTTACAGTGGCAGTGATAGGTTGATCACTGGGGACTGGATCCAGGGACTGGATGGTCTTGAAGGTCTCTTCCAACCTTGATGAGTCTGTGATTCCCTGTTGACAAAGAGGGATTAGAATGAGATTAAACAAATATTTTACTGCTTGTGATTTAACCCAAGTGTCATACTCAGACCAAAGCCCTGATTTAAAATGCTAGGGCTCTGAGGCTTTTATTGCTGGCAGCCCTAATGGTTTTATTGCAGATCTTACAGTGGTGAACACTTTTCAGATTAAGGCTCATCTTTTGTCAGCAAACGTTGAACTTTCATTCTAAACAAAGAAAAGTTTTTAGCTCATCTGATGGTGGAGAGAAGCTCAAAAACTGAATTCATTTACAGGAGCCCTCCTGTAAGTATTTTGCTCACATCTTACAGTTTTCAAGATCATTTCTGTTCCTATGTGTGTGGGAAGGGGCTTGGTCTTGCGTTTCGGAATGTTTGGAGCTGCCAGTGTTGCTTTTTATATACCACTGCAAGACTGTAATCTGAGGTTTTTAGGCTTTTAACTCTCAATGAAATCAAAGAGAGGACAAACACCTTTCAAAACCTGATCTCTATCTTCATACCAGCTTGTTCCTTCACAGCCCATGCAATGATTCCTTTGAAAGCAGTGTGAGGGGTAAGATTCTTTTGAAGGGAAAGAAAAGTTTCTAAAGTCCCTGAAAGAATTTAGAATCATCTGTTGTCTATTCTGAATGCTTCCCTGAAGTGGAAGTAAGTTAGTGAGAACACATGAACTGATACTTTTTCTTTTCAAATTGCAGTCACAGCCATAGTGATTTACTGCATCCAGATTGCTATTTTTGCCTGTGATATTTGGAGTAATAAACTCCTTTTAAGATGTAATTTCCAGAGTACTCTTTGTAGGATCTGCAGTGATTCTGGCTCTGGAAATGCTAGGAAAATTTGGAAAGTCAAGGTTAGGCATTCTTTCTGGTGCCAGTCGGGTCTGGTGCCAGTCGAAGTAGTGTCAGCATTCATCATGTTCCTGCCAAGTTGGTGGTTTTTATTCTGGCAATGGTAACTTGAAACGGTATTGAAGATGAAATTTTTCCATCCTCACTTCTTACTCGTGCTGCCTTCTTAAAAGCAAAACTATTCATAAGAATTTGAGAGTGGAGTGGCCCATAACAGGTACAAGGGAAGGGCATAAGAGCAGGGCAAGGAAACAGGGAAACTCCGCTCAACCTCCCACCATTTGTGGCTCAGGGACTTCCTTGAGCCAGAGGGAGTCTTTCTGTAACATTTCTAGGACATCTCTGTAACATTTCTATATTAGTCCTTAGCAATGTCTTTATTTAAAATTCAAATAATAATTTGCCTACTTGGACTTGATGCATATTTATATTGAAGGCCTGGGTAACTCAGAATATATTTCTATGTGTGAATCACCACAGGTAGCATATCTAGTTGTGCTCAGAAACACAAACCCATATCTACTGCCTTCATTGTAGTATTACACTTGAGGGGAGAAAGTGAGATGAAGAAATTAAACCCCGCAGCCAGTTAATGAAACAAAAGGAGTGAACTGTGGATTTACAGCCAGTTTTTTCAAAGCACTCAATACTCAAAGCTCTCACTGAAGAGGATGGTTGGATTTTCTAAGATGCGGAGTGCCTGCTCTGTGAAGGTTTTTAAAAAATCTGCCTTCAACCCTTAGTGAGGGGTTTCTGAAGGCTTAGCCTGTAGGTTTGCAGGCTGAGGAGCCCTGGCAGATGCTCATGAGTAATTTCTTGTGCTCTTTGGCCTCTTCCAATGAGCCCCATGTTGTGGTGATGTGGGTGGGTAGCAGAGTGGGGCAGAGCAGGGTGAGGAAGTTGAAGGCAGACAAAGTAAAGCCGGTGTGGGATTGACCCACACAGGGCATGGGGCCTCTCATCAGGTGAGTGGGTTACTGCTGCTGCTTTCCCAGCCCTCATGCTTTTCCCAACCAAAGGCACACTGTTCCTGCTTGGAGACCTCTGCTCTTCTCACAGTGGGGCTTTTCTTGTTACC
Source organism: Vireo altiloquus (assembly GCA_013396875.1). Taxonomy (NCBI): domain Eukaryota; kingdom Metazoa; phylum Chordata; class Aves; order Passeriformes; family Vireonidae; genus Vireo; species Vireo altiloquus. The sequence goes on from VZRF01001706.1 coordinate 109,060, forward strand.
TGTGACTAGAAGGTAGAAGAGCTGTCTGATAAATTACAGCTCACTATCCTCAAAGCACTCTTTTGCCCAACTATTTTCACATCTCCTACACTTCTGTGTAGCGTTTGTGGACTTGCTGATTGATTTTCCTACCATTTGCAAAGCATGGGTGCATGCTGGAGCAGTTAGAGGTGACAGAACTCGGCCAGCAGTACAGTGAATGTAAACATGCAGACAACCCATGGGCCAGCACCAGGTCAAGAAATGCACACATGATAAATGTAGAGCAAACCCTTGCTAAATCATTGCTTGACTTACAAATCCCTGGAGCAGTGCTTCTATCCAGCCATGCAGGTGTGGTGCATCTCCTCCTGCCTCTTCCCATGGCCGTGATCAGATGGATGGAGGAGTAGAGCTTTCCGGGGTCACCCGAAGTGCTCAGGCAGTGGGGCTGGTGCATTGTGATTTACTGCTGTCATAGATCAGCAGCAAATTACTACCAGCAAAGGGGAGACTCTTCCAACACTGATGCTGAGGAGTATCCATGGTGCTTGAGGCAAAGATCCAATCTGGCTCTCCGTTGTTAGAGTTGGTGTTTCCACATGGGATTATTAACATGTGCATAAATGTAGACAACAAACCCAAGATTTATAGGGACTCACATTCAAAGTGCAGGTAAATAAAAATTGATCTCTAAGCAGAAAGAAGGCTCTTCAGCTATGGGCACAATCTTATTCTCAAATAGCTACAAATATGGAATTATTCATTGACTGTGCAGCTTTATGAGGATGAACATATGGCTACAAAATCTCTCTCTCCCTTATTCTGCAGTACCACCTCCCCCCTCCCAGTGGTAATCAGTCTATGTTTAGACCTGGAAATTCAATGCACCATAAAAACTATTAGAATTCTCTGGTGTTGTGAAGCATAAAATCTTTGTAGTATCAAGCTTGTTGTTCCACTATGTCAATTTAATAAAGATTAGAAATACTTTTGATGTGGTTCAAAAATTTGAAGAGAGAAATTTCTAAATGAAGACCAGAAAAGTTTCTTGTTTGGCACAAATGCCTATGACAGGACCAAGGGAATGAAGGGATTGTGACGGAAAATGGAGACAAAATTTCAGAGATATTTTTGTTAAATATGCCTATTTTTCAACCATATCTTTACCCATCAACAGAAAGCAAAGTATGATAACTGTGTGCTCTACAATGGCATACACAACACATGGATTTCCAAACAAGTATGTGCAAACACATGATTAACAAAGCAGATTGTTACCCAAATTAATCCGAAAGCAGATTTTTCACTAAACCTCATATGGGAAACAAAAGTACATTTCATAAAACTTTCTGTATTAACTGTGTAATGGCACAGGTTGTACTGTTGTCTTGGGGCGGAGCTGTTTTTGGCTGTGCAAGCAGGTAGTGGGAACACTTTTTTGGGTGTTTACATCTGTATTTGGAAGCCATGGCTGCAGTCGGTACGGAGCAGGGAGGGAGAGATGTGCAGATCACAGGAGGAACCCTGAGCAGAGCAATGGAGGAATAACTCTGCTGCATTTTTCTGCGGATAGAAATTCCCAGCAAACTAAGGAGTGGAAGAAGCCATCCGGAGGCATACACCTACAAAGCCGCCTTGGTCCCAAACCACAGATGAGCTTCTGTAGCTTTTCATGGGAAGAAGGGCTGAAGTCTTTGTGCTCACCCACTGATGCTCTGTTCTAACTTTCAGTGGGTGTTCACTTGCCTCCCCCTCTCCTGCAAATACTTCCTCACTCACCTCCTGGGAAGTTGCTTCAATGCAGGTCTTTATAGAAGCAAATACTCTTTTGAGTTGTGTGGCAATTAAGGCAGACTTGGCCCCCAGTTCCCTCTCAGCATGAGAGGAGATGGGAGATAGTTGAATACTCAGCCTAGTCATGTGTTTTCTTTCTAATTTCAGACCTTTAAGCGAAAGCTGAGCTGTCCGTGGCAGGACAGTAATGAGGTTTCCTTTATTTCAGTAACTGCCAATATATGGAGAAGCCCCATTTTTTAGGGGGAAGGGGTTTCAATGTAAAGTCTATCTCATCAAGAAGTTGAAGTGCATATTTTTGTTCACCTCAAACAGTGCTAACAAACAGCAAAAGATTGTAGCATGATCATTAAAAGGGAGCAGTAACATTGCTGTTTGTTTTCTCCTCTAGAAATAGGGCAAGAAAGACATGTTTTCAGTTGATGAACTCTTGCATGGTCAAAAAGGCGGAAATTAATGTCACCAAAATGTTTCTGGTTGGCCCCCCTCTACCTGTGTAATGCCTTTTATGTAAGCAGCGAGGTCAAAGGAGTGGGAATTAACAGTTATTACCCTGTACTGTCACTGGTATATCAGGTTCTCCTGAATCGAAATGTTCTGCACTGTTAGCTAGGCAGTGGGTGCTCCTAGAAAAATAGAAATGTCATAATTACTGTACTGGGTCTCTGGAAACGCACAGAGTTCTCTTGTGCTTCTTCACTGATAGCAAGCACCCAGGAAAGCAGGGAAAAGAAACTGGCCCCTGGTCTTCAAAATCCACACTCTGACAGTGACACATGACTTAAAACTGTTATCTTCTGAAGAGTCATAAAAAGTGATAAATACCGATATTTCTGCCACTAAATGATACCATAACTGGAGCTAAATCGCCACCTGCAATGAGTAAATTAAATATTGACTATTTCATTGACTGTTAGATTTAATTTGAAGCAATCATACAGGAGTATGATACAGTATAATGGCACAGAGGATGAGTGACTATTTAATCTTGTCATCCCTGTTAAGTGTTGAATAATGAGAAAAATATCCTCTTGAAAGAATAAGTTGACTTCATCTTGGGTTTCTGTGTCAGGACTTCCACTTCATAAATTTATAACAAAGTTGTTGGGAACAGCTATTGTTCCAGGCTTGCCTCCCTGGTAACATGGCAGGATTTGGGGTGCTCAGTAGGCTGTCTACATGACATACGACTGAACTCCTTCTAGAAATAATTGTCTGAGCTAGCCAAGGGAATTGGTGCTTTTCCGAAAGCCTGTGCTCTGCCACAGGACAGGTGCTCAGGGGCCAGGTGTAGCTCCCATTAACCGTATTGTCTTCTCAAGCTTAGCTTAGCAAGTAATAGGCTCTGTTGGTTTTCCCTGGGATAGTATGATTGGCAGGTCAGATATACACACAGTGTCTTCTCTTTTTCCTTTTGCTTCCTACTTTGCCAGCCCCATTTAGACCCTCACCTCCTTAGCAGAAATCTTTGTTGTTTCCTGGGAAGTGGTCTCTCATTTAAAAAGGAAAAAGCCTAGTTCCCATGGAGTTCTGAGCCTTTCATCTTCCAGTGAAATCAGTGGCATTTTAGGTGCTCAGCACTATTTAGCATCCAAACAAGTCATGTTCACAATCATTTCCCAGTTTTTGCTCTTTCAGAATTGTTGGATTTCTAAAGCACAGCAAAGGAAATTCTTTACAAAGATAGGCACTTGAACTTATGCCATGCTTAAAGCCCAGAGATCAGATTGAATTTTTTTTAAACTTTTTTTAATTGATCTTTTTTTTAAAAAAAAAATCTTCCTGTCCTTCTATTTGAATGGATATTTCTGGAGTGTGGAATAAAGGTTCTTGTTTGCACAGTGCTGACATTTTTCTCCCTTGTATTCACATTTCTTCATGAAATAAATGGTCTCTCAGCACTGCATTCAAGCTAGCAGCCCTCTGCGGGTGAATGCCATCATTACTTTGTATGATGAAGTCTACTCTAAGATGGCTAAATTGAAAAAGCAGCTGTCATGTACAGGCAAGCACAGAAAGAACCGTTTAAAGGCAAACAGAACCATTTTATGCCTTCTGGGTTTTAAACTTGGCTGCAGTATTTAGTTGTTTTTTCCTGCAAGTAAGATTTTCAGTTCTAGGTGGTCAACTCCTGACATCTATTTGCATGCTTCCATAGGAGTCCAGTCTTCAGGAACACAGCAAAGATTGGGATGAATTTAATACAATTAGTGAGGTTCCTGTACTAAACTACCTATGATCTGGCGTTGAATGTAGTTACAGGCAGTCTGCATTGCTATACACCATCCAGAGGGTTTTAAGGCTCAGCCATTAGTTCTGTAGTATTTTTGCTATATACTGTCAATCCATGAGAAATGACAGTGGAAGTAAAAGTCAACTGGCTCTTGAGTGGGCAGTGACACTGGTATTCCTTGGAGTCAGCATCGAGTTAAACTTGGTTGCCCCTAGCCCCAGTTCCTGCCTTTAGTTTGTATTTTGCAAAAGAATAGCTGCAGACTGATTTTCCATCTCCTATTTGTATATCCAACAAAGTGACCTGATAGGAAAAGTTCTCTACTTTGCTCTTTTTAGGGTAAGATCACCTGTGGGTGAGAGAGGTGGAAACAAATCCCACATTGGGTTTTGCAGTCTGACTGTTGCTGCTCCCACCTGCCATCCCAAGCTCTATAAGAGACAAGGAAGTTCCTCTAGCCCCACTGCAGGACAGGAGGCTGATTTGTACAGTTTGCTGGTGGCAGACAGTGAGGTGCCCACTGGCACAAAACACATCCTCTTAGTGGCTGGACCTGCTGGACCGAGCACAAGTAGGTTGCTGCAATCAAAGCAGCTATCTTGATCTCATGCTCATGGTTTCCCATGTGGTGCTTTCCAAAGAGGGATTTCTACTTTGCAGAGGTCGAAAGCTATTTCACGCAAGGCTCAGGCCAGGCAGGCCTGGTGCTGTGTTGGAATATTTCTCCAGAAGTCATGTCTGCACCTGAGCTTCCAATTTTGCTCTCTCCAGTGGCACCGAGTCTAGCCTTTGGGATGGCTTTGGGAAGCGTTTCATAAATGTGGCCCCATACCCTAGGGATAGTCCTTCATGTACCACCCTGGCAGCAACTTCAGAAGAATTGTGCCTGGTTTAGACAATGTTAAGGACCTCAAATTCAGGCCCTCCACATCCTGTTTAGATTGAAATTTATACTTTTGGTGGTGGAGGAAGTGGCAAGCAGTGATTGTTCACCTGTTCACCTGTGCTGGGCACTGGCGAAGCCACACTGCAAATCCTGTGTTCAGGAGCTGGAGAGTGTCCAGAGAAGGGAATGGAGCTGGGGAAGGGTCTGGAGCACCAAGGAGCAGCTGAGGGAGCCAGGAGGTCTCAGCTTGGAGAAAAGAGGTTCAGGGGGTAACTTCTGGCTCTCCACAACTCCCTGACAGGAGGGGGCAGCCAGGTGGGGGTCAGGCTCTGCTCATAGGGAACAAGGTACAGGATGAGAGGAAATGGTCTCAAGCTGTGGGGAGGTTCAGGTTGGACATCAGGAGGAATTTCTTCATGAAAAGGCTTGTCGGGCATTGGCAGGGGCTCCCCAGAGAGGTGGTGGAGTCCCCGTCACTAGAGGTGTCCAAGGAACACCTGGACATGGCACTCGGTGCTCTGGTCTAGTTAGCAAGGTGGGGATCGGTCTCAGGCTGGACTCAGTGATCTTAGAAGTCCTTTCCAAGCCATAAAATTCTGTGATTATATTATATTCTCTGACATGCTGCTAGTTAAAACTGTGAAATATTTAACATTATCTCCTTGTGTCAATTAAACTAATATGTTCATCTTGGGGGTACCATGCTGTAAAGTTTTGCATGTTCCACTGAGTGCACTGAAGTGTCCAGTGTGGGAATTCCCTCACACTCTATGAGCAAAGGTGCCAAATGAAGTCTGTACTTCTACTTTCCTTGGCTTTGCTCACCCAGGTGGATTATGAAATAAGAAATGTGAATCTGAGATCTTCAAATAACTGCCATCCATGTGGTGTGCTTTCTGTAAAGCTGCTCCTGGCAAATGTTTAACAAGCCTAGAGAGAAAAAAATTTGAAATGCTCCAGTAGGTAATTTGCTAGTTAAATGAATTATTTTTGCACAGGTAGGCATTAGAAATAACAGCTCCAATTTAAATGGAACTTAGTGATGACTGCAGGAATAAAATAGAAAGACAGAAAACTCATGAGGGTAACAGTTAAATAATTAATTCATGCATCTAAGAAAAGATGGATCAGACTGTCCCCCTACCCCATATTTAGCAGTCTAAGTGAATCTTCTGCATGTTGGACTTTTGAGTTTGACCACCATGGCACAACTTGGGTTTTTTTTCAAAATGATAATCCAGCTTCTGCAGAGAAAATGGTAGCTTGAAAATTGAGTGGCTACAAAAATAATATGCTAATTATACATGTGGTAATCTAGAATATGCCTTCCTTGTCTAGAACAGGTAATACCTATGAAACAATGTAAGGCAATTTCAAAAGCAGCCATTCTGAGACTTAGTGATACCTGGGAATGAAAAGATCTACTGTTAAAGCAATTCAGCTACTGGCTGACAAGAAACAAAGTATTTCCCTGTCAAATCTCTGTTTTCAGTGTAAGTAAAGACTGTGCAGGCCCTGATTTGGAGCAGCGAATTGAAAAGCTGCAGACTTCTGCACGTTGGTACAAGAGGTTTATTTTTATTTTGGTCCACTCGTGATCTTGGATAAAAAATGTCCTCATTTTAATGAAAGCAGGGTTGGGCCTTCTGGTTGCTGTAGTCTATGAGTGTGCTGGTAGTCACAGGTCAGCGAAAGAGTTGTGCTCTGACAATTGCATCTGAAGCTCATTTACAACCTGGTGACTCATGATAGGGAAGCTAGAAATAGAACAAATGTACCTAGTGCATGACTAGTGCATCTTCATCTTTTATCTTATCTTTTTTCCCCTCTGTACTTCACAGCCTAATCCTGATGTTTATTATTATACAACTGAGGCCCAAACCCTCTATGGCATAATCTGAACTCTGTTAGTAGATGTGGTATTACAGTGTTCTGCTGTACTGATGAGTATCTCAAAAGTCAGTGGCTTTGTCTGGATAAAGGTTCATGATCTTTTTAAAGTTTCATTGGATCATGGTGCCGCAGTTAAGGCACCTTAATGATATTTGTTTCATATGTCTTTAATACAGTCCTCAAATCCACCACTCAGTTTCAATTTAAGATAGAATTTGAGGGCTGGAAGTGGACTGACATAGTAAATCAGGTTGAGTGCCGGCCTCCTGCACATGCTGAATTTCACTCTTTCCTTATTTATCTGAAATGCTTTTGAAATACTTGAGAATTTGCTTGAGTGCAAATTGAGAAGGAAACAACAGACTGAGGACTTTGGGGAACAAGTTCAGTGAAGGATTTACTCAATGACTGAGTAAAGATTTTAGAATTTTGTCTTGCCCAGAAAAGAACTTCTGTATGGGAAAAGTATTGACAAACAAAATTACCCACCAGTAAGTCTGATCTTCTCTGGATTACATGGCTCCAAATTGTTCAGAAATTCCCAGAGGGAAGATCTACTCCATGTGAGAAACATTCCCTCCAGAAAACATTCAAAGGTTTTAATTGCATTAAATGAAATGCACTGTGGCTGGATTATGTTTCAAGATAGTTGATAAATTAATAAATTAGACCAGCTAAAAGGAAATGAAAGTGAATATGAAAAAAAAGCATTAAAAACATGGACTTACCATACAATTAGAACACAATGAAATACATTTACCGTCTTAATTTGCATAAAGTGAGACTGCTGAGTTTTGTCATTAGTCTGAAATAGGAGGATTGTGGTGAAATACATGGAAGGTGATAACAAACAGTTCAATCCTTGGGTGCAGCTAGTTTCAAATGTCCACAGCTGAGAAGCAGGAGAATTTCTGGCAGGATGAGAGAACCTCAGTTCAGAGTGCATCAATTGCCAAATAAGCCAAAACTCTGGGTCCTGCTCTTTGGTGAGCAAAGACTTCTCTCTCTCAGCTCTGACTGCAGGATAAGGTGTTTACACCTCTGAGCATTGCCTTAAAGATTTAACATCTTCCTAAAAATCACTTTGCTTGACAGTGCTTCCCATACCTTGCTGTCTCACCTACCATGAGGAGCCCTGAACACTTTGGGGCTTCAGCAGGTAAAAAACTTCTTGTCGTTTTCAAGCTGAAAACACATTTCAGACGTATGATTTCCAGAGCAGCTGTGGATTGCTAGTGCAACCAGGGAACCATGAGTTTGGGCCAATTGCTTAGGAATTAGAGCTACAGCCCCATCAGAAGTTATTTAGCAGATACAGGAATTCTTTAGTGGGACTGATGCTTGCTCAGATGGTAGAAGGTGAGAATAGACAATCCCTGCTGACCATGAAATCTTTGAACTTCAGACCCTTTTCTGTCTTGTGACTTCTTAGGAGTATGACTTTGTAGGAGACAGATTTTTTGTTTCCAGTAGAGTGGAGAGCTGCATGTTTGAGAGGAACTCTGAAATGATACGTGCATTGATCTGCTGGAGGGCAGGAAGGCTCTGCAGGGGGATATGGAGAGGCTGGATGGATGGGCTGAGGCCAGTGGTATGAGGTTCAACAAGACCAAGTGTCAGGTCCTGCCTTTAGGTCACACCAACCCCTGCAACTCCAGGTTAGAGGATGAGCAGGTAGAAAGGCCCTGGGGGTACCAGTGTCAGCAGCTGAATATGAGCTCAGGTATGCCCGGGGGCAAGATACCAATGGCACCTGGGCTGTGCCAGCCATGGTGTGGCCACCAGGTCAGGGCAGTGAGTGCCGTCTGTGCTGGGCAGTGGTGAGGCCACACCCTGAATCCTGTGTCCAGTTCTGGGCTTTTCACTACAAGAAGGACACTGAGGGGCTGGAGCATATCCAGAGAAAGGCAATGGTGCTGGGGAAGGGTCTAGAGAGTAAAGCATGTGAGGAACAGCTGAGGGGGCTCAGCCTGGAAAAAAGGAGGCTCAGGGGGGACCTTCTCACTCTTCACAATGCCCTGACAGGAGGGTGCAGCCAGGGCAGGGTCAGGCTCTGCTCTGCCTTCAGGGAATGAAGGACAGAATAAGAGGAAACAGCCTCAAGCTGTGCCAGAGGAGGTTTAGATTGGATATTAGGAGAAATTTCTTTGTGGAAAGGCTTGTCAAGCATTGAACAGGCTGCCCAGGACAGTGGTGGGGCCACCATCCGAGTAGGTACTTATAACTGTGGATGTGGCACTTGGGGACATGGTTTCGTGGTGAACATGGCAGTATTTTGTAAACAGTTGGAGTCAATGATCTTAGAAGTCTTTTCCAACATAATCAATTCTATGATTCTGAGTGGCCACCAAAACCAGACAGCATAAGACCAAGTATACAAAACAATCTGTGAGAAGAGAAGCAGAACCTACAGCCAGATTTGAAAAAGCTGAGGATACACAGCCAACAAATAAAAGACTTCATATTGATAGTCTTCCTTTAAACAACTTCTTTAAAAATCCTGCCTTTATTGATGATAGAGAATGAAGAGAAAACAATTTGTCTTTGGGGTAAAGGTAGAACTGGCTCTTGGTCCTTTCCAAACATTTAAAGCTCGGGTATAATGAGACACTCCTTAAAAATGATGCTTTGTGTGAAATGCTGAAAATGCCAAAAATTATCAAATACCACAGAAAGCATGCTATTGAGGAAAAATGCTGATATATTCCCAGGAGACCTATTTAAGAAGATGAATATTCCAACTCCTTTCAGACATTTCTGGGAGTATATAATAACTTTAGATCTAAGCAGGTTTTAAGATTTTATCTGTAACAGTGAAAGCTGTTTTAAGGAAACATGCTAATCTGAAAATAGAAAAAAATAAGGATAGAGTGGCTTTGTAATCTTAGAGCTCTACAATAAGTTATTAAATAAACCAGAATCTTGATTTAAAATGGTGAACCACATCCTGATCTGGTGTAAATTATGCAATTCTTTATGAGTGAGTGGAATTACACTGATTAATATCATCTGAAGACTTGTCTTCCTGTTTCTCAGAGGAAATGGATTTTTTTTTAATTCTGTAACAATTCTTTACATTTTGATAGTTGGCCAGATATGAATCTCAGACAACAAATGTGTGTTTCTTCAAAATCATTAATAAAGCTGCTAGTGTCAAGAAAGAAAATATAAAACAGGTTCACCAGAGAGAGGAAGGAAAAATAGATAATTACATTTCATTGTTGTTGTTGTCAGTCTTCTTTTCTTGATAGTAGATAGCTAGAATCAGACATTCTGAAATGATGACTTTAGATTAATCTTTCTTTTATTATCTTCACACAGGGTATTTTGTTTGATGCAGATGACTGTTGCAAACTTTTTTGTGTTGTGTTTGTTGTTTGTTTGGGGTTTTTTGGTTGCGGGGTTTTTTGCCATGAAGTTGTATTCTATCTGTGTAATAGTAGTGAGAATGAAATTACAGCTGGAGATCTCAAAACTGATGATTTTTGAAGGATAGAAGGTGTTTCTATACATGTGAGCTAGGTGTGAACAGACAGCACAACTGAGTCTTGAGGCTCAGATCAAAATCTCAGTTGTGGATTGAAAGGTTGTTACTGGAATGGTGAAATGTCATAGGAGCATAAAACCCTAAAATCCTGTGTACTGAATAGTTCTCATGATAAATGATGCTTCAGGATAGAAATGCAAATAAAGAGATACTTGAAGTACAGTTGTTTGTGGATTAGATATTCAGGACCAGCTTCTCAGCTCTGTTACCCTGAAGTAAGATGATAGAACACACAGTTCAAATCAGTAGCATTGTGCAGGCATGGAGCTGGTGTGTTCAGGGTGGGAGCCAGTGCCCTATGCTCTTAGGAGGGCTGCCAGCTGCTAAGTTAAGTCCACATGCCGTAAAACACTCATCATTTTCAATCCAGTACCCATAAAATGCCTCAATTTTTCCCATTGACTTTAATGGCGAATGAGTACTCAGGATACAACAGCAAGAGGCTTGATCTGTGCCTCCACAGGCCTGGCTTATGCCTGTCTTATGCTTAAGGGTCTGATCCCACTCTCCCTGTCTGCATTTTGGGAGTCATTACTGCAACAGCTATTGTGCGAAAGGGCTGCAGGAGGAAGTCCCATCTCCTTCAGTCTCCTCAAGTTGCTAATTTTTAAAATACGCTGAAGGAAAAATAATGTGACTAATTAATTATACTTTTTTCCCTTGCCGTTCTTTAAATGTAAGGTCAGATCTCTAATGAGATTTCCCATTGAGAATTACTCAAGGAAAACCCAGCCAAAGTTTTTCTCCACTATAAGATTCCTCCGAAACATTAAAAACAAAATGTTTAAATAGTTAATAAAGACCACTTTGAAGTGGGAAAAGGAAAGCCATGCTCATTTATTGAAGTGTTCAGAAAGAATCGTTCTTATAGTATCTTCCAGTGTGTCCTTTAATATTAATGTAGTTAAGAGCGGAATTTTGCACCAATTCATTCTTGGAAAGTTGTTCACTGAGATTTTGTGTCTTTTACTTCCCTTCAAGCATTTTACTCTTCTTCAACCCAGAGGATGAATTCTCAAGACAGACAGCTCTAGAAGGAATGAAGTGAAGAGGAAGGGGAAGAATAAGGGGGAAAAGGCGGACTGCTGCTTGTGTTGCTGCTACAGCAGAGCCCCAGTGGCAGGAGGGATTTGCTGCCTGGGCATTTCTGCACCAGAACAAGGCCAGGCTGCTTTGTTAAGGGGATGCCTTCTTGATCCCCTCATCTTTGTCATGGCTACACATGCATACATATACGTGTAGGTATGTAAAGGGATTTCCTCCTTTGTTCCATTCTCTCCTTAAGGATAATTGGAGGATGAGTCAGAGAAAGGAACAGCTGGCAGGTTCTACAAATGGTTTTAGGGAGGGGTCACCGAGGGGGCTGTGTATATCTGTGCTCACAAAATGGCAGCCTGCAAAGATATTTACCAAACACATTGTCTTGGTTTGAGAGACAGGTGTCTGCTAAGAAAGGCAGGAGCCTCCCTTGGAACGGAAGATGCAACCCCCTTCCCTATGAATTATTGTAATTTTGAAATTAAAGGGCTTTCAGGCAAAGATATGAGGAGTAGGAATAACAGTTCTTTACTAATAGATATATCTAACAAGGCAAACAAACAGCAGTAACTCTGGCAGTGATCACAAACAGAGCAGAGCCAGAGCAGCCTCTCCCGGTGAGCAGGGCGGGTGCGATGTTCCCCCGCGGCTGCAGGGGGCGCTGCGGAGCGAGCTCGGCACCACGCGGTGATGGCGGAGGGGAAGTCACTGCACAGACCCTGTGAGGGCAGAGGGACCTCGGGAACAGCAGGCTGGAGCAGGAGAGATGGATCCAAATCCCGGGTTGTAGATGAGATATACCAAACTCCGGAGCTGCAGCTGGAGCCCCTGGATTTCTCAGCAGACAGGCGGTGCGTAGCTACAGTGTAGTGAAGGCTCGCAGCAGCCCCAAAGGAACAGCCGGGGCAGCGCAGCCTCGGCCTGGCTCTCTGTGGGACAGGAAAAGGCGGGCTTGGGATCCCAGGATTCCCTGAGGCACCTGAGCAGATGATGAGAAAAATCCCTTTTTGGCGAGGTAGAGTTTTAAATAGTGCAACAGCCGCTCTAGAGGGCAAGTTCCACTCACAGCAGCAGGAAGGCAGCAGAGGGCAGGAGTCTGCAATGATAACGAATTCCTTCCAACACGAGGGCAGCCTCTCTCTCCTTCAAATGCCGAGAGAACAAGAGAGCCAGGGGCTATACCCAGCCCTCACCAGTTCAAATCTTGCAGCATCCTGCTCTACATGAGAAAACCCCAGATAGAGGAGGGCAGCCTCCCCCTGTGGCCAGGTCTTTTGTCTCTCCCAAGCACCCACTAATTTGTTTCCCAGCAACAGGTATGGGGAAAATTCTCCTAAAGAAAAAAAAAAGAAAACAAAAAGGGAACTCCTAAAACCCCAACACACATTCTGGCAGATGGACTTCTGCTCCCAATTACCAAGGACAGATGCAACTCTACACAACAAATCCACAAGCACTTTTGGATGGAACTGTGCCCATAATCAAACAGAAAAGTCCCCTAAATTCCTACATCCTCCTTGCCCTCATGCAGAGAGAATTTCATTTGTATTTTTCATCTGTATTTCATCTGAATTTCATCTGTACTGCCTGGAACTTCTTAAAAGACAAGTGTGTGTGTAATGGTGCAAAATGTCAAACCTCCTGCAGCAGGAGCTTTAACTGTGTTCTTTAAGGATACATTTTGAACATGGCTTTCCATCTGATTCAGAAGAGCTTATTCTGAAATACTACAGACTGAAACTCTTGCTGAACTTAAATTGTGAAACATCTTAGAGGTAGTCAAGGACTGTCTGTATATATTTTCACAGCCCTGGGTCTAAGTATGGTGCCAGGAGAGTGATTTATGCCTCGAACAGGCAAGGCTTTGGGCTCTAAGCAAGCTGAGTGTGCACTGTATGTGCAGCAATACCAAACGTATTTGTGTATCCACCAGGTTCTTCTTATAAATGAACTCAGCAAGAGCAGCCCTACCTGCTAATCACATCTTACAGTAAAACTGTAGCAGGCAGTGAAATGAGCAGGGCTAAAGCCTTTATTAATATTCAGTTCTTTATTATATAAATCAGCTGAGCAGGGGGGCACAACACAATATACTCCCACTATCATAGCTTCCACTGGCAACCTGGAGAAGGCGGCACATAGATCTGTCGCTAAGGTGCAGTATAGCAGATGTCCAGATCCCCTCCGTATGGAAGCCCCAGAACACTTGCTTTTTCACCTTGAAGTCCAGGGTACAAACTGGCCCAGTTCCTTGTAGGTCAAGGTGACAGGGCAAAACAGCTCAAATCAGGATTAGGAGATGCGTCTACCTTTTCCCCAGCCTGGGATGTCTTAGGCCCTCTGATTGTGTGTCGGCTCATTGTCTGAGGGGCTTTTATTCCACAAAATGATCCCATGATGCTGGAGGTCTCTCTTATTTGTATATGCCTGCCTCTTCTCGGTCTCGGGCACCATTCCAGGGAGCAGTGAAGACGAGATCCGAGGAAAAAGGGAGTATAATTAACAACAGTGAGGGAGATAAGTATAGGACAATCAACCAGTGATTGACTCTTTTAACATTCTAATTGAGCAATGCAGGGGCTTACTAGGAACTTGTTTCTTACAGGCAGCAGCTTGAAATATGAAAAGAGTATTTCGTTCACTTATTGCTGATGTTGGTACCTGTGTTGCAGTCTGCTGTGTATTTAGAATCCATTTTTATATAAATAAATGAGGCCAAATAAAAATTAATCAATAAAAGGTTTATTCCGCGACCAGAATTTCGGTAACGCAAAAAACCACAATTGGAGAAAAGACAGCGCTGAGCCCAGGTCTCGGAGCAGGGTGAACGTATAGTACTGACTTCTATCTCATCAGAACTCCCTCGTTCACGACCATACCATGAAAGAACTGAATTTTATACACTCTTTCACTAGAGTCCGTGTTCCTGGCCATCTTACATATTCATGTCCAGTTTCTTTTCTTTCCTCTGTGTATTCATGAAATTCCTTTTCTCCAGCTTGGTCGGGACAAAACATTTCCTCTGTCCTGATGAAAGGCCCATCACGAATTTCGGGAAGCCAAAATGTCCTGATGTGATCAAATCGCTGTGATTGAGGAGTTTCTGGGTTCCCGTAACCACTCATCACCGGTTACGGGAACCCAGAAACTCCTCAATCACAGCGATTTGATGGTATCATCCTTCTCGATCTCGTCATCATCACTTGGGCGTTGTGCAAATGCCTCCTGATACTGTCTGTCTCCTTCGCTCGGAGCCATGTCTTCATATGTTAATTGGGCTCTCCTCGCCACAGCCGAGGCTTGCAAAATCTTTCTCTGTCTTGGTCTCTTGGTTTAACTTTTATTTGATTTGAACATGGTTTTTATGATATAACATATATACATTACATGAGCACGAATTAATCCACCATTTATAACAATTTCTCACTGTTTCATTTTCTTTTATTGAAAGCTGGCATTTTCCCACTCATTCAGTAGCTATCAGGAAACTTTGCAGACTACGTGGGAAGCTCAAAGCTGAGTTGGTTTAAGGAAATTCTCATTTATAGCCTCAAGGAAAGTGTTCATTTTCCAAGGGGTAATATCTCTCTTTAGTCCTATGTTTGGAAAGCCTTGGAGTAAGACTGAAATTTGGAGAAAGAGTATTTCTTAGTCGAAGCAAATTACATATTCTGTGTACTAAATGCTGTGAAAAGAAATGTAAACTTAGTGTAATTCCTACAGGTAAGTTAAGTTAAGTAAAGTAAGTTAAAGTCATCATGGCAGTCATGGAGAAGTTTCTGTGGCTTTGGTGTTTCACATATGGATAGCAGGCTGGTCTGCTAGGGAACAAGAACTAAGCATCATAAATAAACTATATTGTCTTTTTCTGATGAGGACACTGCATTTTTGGGTAGGATCCCTTCAGCTGCCCTTCCTATGACAAAGTATTCATAGAGAAGTGAGAGTTTCTCTTAAGTTCTCTTAAAAGTTCTTCCTTCGTTTTTCACACTGTTTTGTGTCTTCTTTGTTCTTGGTGATAGTATATCTGTGTTGTACCTCCCTGACTCATCCCTAAGTCTTTCACATTGTTTCAGTGGCTTTAAAGGCTCTTTGGACCATGGCTTGTTTTTGTGTGCTGGTGGGGACCTATGTGTCCTCCTTGACCAGCCCCTCAAGAGCATGGAATTAATTCTTGTCCTCAGTCAAGTGCAAAATCAATAGTTGTAAAACCAGCAGCAGTATTTAGTTGTTAAATTCATGTCACTGAAATGTTGTGCCTATCTGGAAATAGTCTTGGCCACCACATGAGAATATGATGACAGGAATTTATTGTGAGCCTCCTCAGTGTGACAGTACACTGTGTGTGTCTGATGCTGCTGAATTCCACAGGCCAAATGCAATTTTTTGTTCATAGATCAAAATTCAGGTGGCCACCAATTTCTGTCTATTAGGACAAAGAGAGGAAAGCCAGAGAAGTAAATAACCATGGTGCTTTCCATTGATAGTAGAGTTCCTTTCATCCTCAGTGTGCTTTGTTAGCTTTAAGTAATTAATCAGATCCTTGAAAAGCAGCAAGACAGCAGAGTAAGTTAAGCATTCAAGACACACGGCAGCCACAAATGCTGCAGCTCCTGGGATTCGTGCCTGGGAGGTACGGGGAATTGAGGGAACAACCTTGGGACCTGTCTTGCACTGGAAGGAATCTTGGGAAAGATACAGTGCCTGAGAGGAGGATGAAGAGAGGCTGGGGGAAAGGAGAGAGGGAATGTCATGACTGATGAGAAGACCTGTTCATCTCTAAGACTGTACTAAACCTTGTTGAGAAAGCCTTGCATTTTCTAAATGTGGCAGTCAAAAAAAGTTCTGCAAGAGAGGTGAGAACGTTGAGCAAGGAACAAGACCCACTTCTCTCTCTGAACCCAGAGACATTGTGTGTGCTCACAACTCCTGTCTACCTCCCTCCCCAGGACACAGAGCCATAGTCTAATCTCTCCATGAAAAGACCCATCATTTCATGTGACATTTACACTTCAGTGGCCTTTGATCATCACTGTTCAGTGACTTCCTGTATATTATAGAGAAAGAGGTACAAAATTAGTTTTTCTGCACTCGTTTCCAATTTCCTGGTAAGAAATTATTTGAAGGCCTGGGGACGGTGGGGCAGTGTTTCACAGAAATATCTTCTTTCTCATAGACATCATGATTACATCCCAGTGATGAAAAGAAAAGAGAAAGAGAAAGAGAAAGAGAAAGAGAAAGAGAAAGAGACTTTCTAATCTGGCTATTTTCTGATATCCTCCAGATCAAACAGCATTTTCCCTCTCTTCAAACTCAGGTCACTCTTACTAAGGGGGCTGCCTTTATGTCAGGAAACTGGAGTTCTGCCTTTTGCCTGGGAATTAGCACTGGAAATTTTTGAATATTGTTCAGTTTACACACATTTTCAACGAGTACTCAGATACCTTTAGCTGGTTGTAGAGGATTAGGATGGAAGGGGAGCCATCTCAATCTTTTATCACCACAGAATTAAGCAATCTGTAGGTTTTATATTGAAAATAAAGGACTAATTTCTTAGCATGCCTATTGACATAAGTAAGCATTAACTTCTTCAGACACCTAAAATGAAAGAAAGGGGAAAAAAAAAGGTTGCAAATGGAAAGTGACAGTTTTTGTTTCCATCCATGTTGCAATAGAAGTAAAAATTAGCAATAATCACAATATCCCCAAGATGTTTAAATATATTTACATTTTAACATTTTCACACTATGACTGTAATGAAACAATGACATTTCATCACTAATGGCATAACAGCTGCCTGGGAAAAACTATCATGTAAACAAAACACTCTGTTAGCTTTATTTTTGCATGTGTGCTCTTCATTAACAATTGAAAACTTTATTCAAACTAATTCCTTCTTTACTTTCTAGGAGCAGTAATACCAACAATTAGTGTTGCATTTTGCAGTTTGCACTTGTCTCTGTAGCCTGGCCTACACACAAATAGTACTGGTTGAAATAAATTGGCTTCTAAATCAATTTAATAAAGTCATTGCAATCCTGTTGTGCAAACATTCTTTAAACTGAATGACGCTATAACATGATATTAGCTATTTTTAAATCAATGTATGTGTTCTGGCTTAGAATCTGCTCTGATTTAACTAAATTGATTTAGAAACTGATTTAGTTAAATTGGTGTAATTTGTGTGTGTGTAGACCAGACTTATGTTCATCATAAATTACTAAAAGTATCTGTTGATCTAGTCAGCATGCATTATCAAATGTTCATGGTTGAGAGCATAAACCAACATCAGTGGCAAGAATTATAGGTGAGAAATTTCTGTGAGATAATTGATCAAAAGAGAGTAAACAGGGCACTTGACAGGTGTAAATCAGTGTATCAGTGGAGTTAAACTGATTTATTCAAGTCAAGGACGGTGGCAAGGTGCTGTGGAAAACACTAAGTATCCTTAAATGCTGATAATGTGATTCTGTTCTCTGATAGTATGTCTGACTTTATACAAAACAGATCTTATACCCTTACTTTGTCATGGCTACAGGTGTGTCTATCCCATCTGAGGATACAAAGAAGAAGTACAAGAGAACTGTGTTTCTCGTGCTTGATTTTGAGATGTTCATGCCAAAATATGCTTAAGGGGATGTGAGTCCTTCAGTCTTCAGGTATTCAGTGTTCAAATAAAATCTCATTATACAAGCAGTCTGGCAGCAATGTTCTACATCATCAACCAATGAAGAGCAGGGTCAGATATCTATTGTTGGGTAGCCATCACTCAAAAGTAGAAATTATATCAGCATATGAAAGCCTCTTTTCCAAACCTTAATGTCTTAGAAAGAGAATACTTTGCCAGACACTTCATAGCATTCTCTGGTTTTTTTTAGATTAAGACAGTTATTGACCCTTGTTTTCTTTGGTTTGAAAGACAGGTGTCTGCTAAGGAGGGCAGGAGCCTCCCTTGGAATAGAAGATGCAACCCCCTTCCATCCAAATTATTATAATTTTGAAATTAAGGGACTTTCAGGCAAAGATATGAGGAGTAGGAATAACAGTTCTTTACTAATAGATATATCTAACAAGGCAAACAAACAGCAGTAACTCTGGCAGTGATCACAAACAGAGCAGAGCCAGAGCAGCCTCTCCCGGTGAGCAGGGCGGGTGCGATGTTCCCCCGCGGCTGCAGGGGGCGCTGCGGAGCGAGCTCGGCACCACGCGGTGATGGCGGAGGGGAAGTCACTGCACAGACCCTGTGAGGGCAGAGGGACCTCGGGAACAGCAGGCTGGAGCAGGAGAGATGGACCCAAATCCCGGGTTGTAGATGAGATATACCAAACTCCGGAGCTGCAGCAGGACCTCCGGATGTCTGGGCAGGCAGGGGGTGCCGCGGCTACAGTGTAGCAAAAAGCTCACAGCAGCAGCAGCCACAGCAGCAGCATGAACAGCAGCAGAAGCAGCAGAAAGCCGAAGCAGCGGCAGCAGCAGAGGAGCGGTGGGCAGGGCGGCCTCTGTCTCTCCCCTCCGGATGCCAGAGCACCACGAGCCAGGCTGTGACTGCTTCCCCTCCAGTTCCAATCTTGCGCGGCATCTCTGACCAGTGAGAAACTCTAGTCCAAGAGGGCAGCTAGCTGGACCCTCCCCCTGTGGCCAGGTCCCTTTATTTCTCTTAAGTGCCCAG
>VZRF01001708.1:0-13715 GCA_013396875.1 Vireo altiloquus
AACTCCTAAAAACCCCAACAACCACTTAACACATTTTCGTTGACAGAGTCTTTGAATAACCAGTCCAACATTCTGAAAATCAGAGTTAAATTAATGTAAACAAAAGACACTATATGTAAAAAAGATTTAAAACAAATGCTGGGGAAAACATCCCATTGTGCACCCCATTTCTCCTTATCAGAAATGTACTTGAAAGTGAATGCTGGTAGCACACCCAGGCTTTGCCAATGAATCACGAGTTTAAAACCAAGACCCAAGTTGTGATCAGTCACAGATTTCCTTCTTTAACATCTTCATGGCTTATGGAAATATAAGCCCTTATCTGGGTCTCAATGCACAGGAGGACAGGAAGTTTTAACTATTGTGTGGACTCTTGCTGGAAACAGCTCCCAGGATATTATTGGTAATTTTTTGCATTATAATGACTTCAGGAAAACAGAACACTAGTCTAAGGTTTTTGTTATTTCTCCCACAGCCTAGTAATATCTAGAAAATTTAAATTAAAAAATCAATACTTACACCTATTTTGCAAACAATGGTTTTTTTATAAGGCGGGTAGTGTACTGTACAGGTAACAAAATTTGGGGATTTCTAGTAGGGAGGACATATTTCTCAGCTTACGTTTAGATCTGAGAAGCCTGGGAGCTTGAAAAAACTAAGCACATACCAAAGTCCACATACATGCAAGATCTCAAATTCATATGTTTTGTCCTGCTTTAACCAGAACTCCAATTTCTCATAGACTGAAACCTCACTCTAATATGAAGGTTAGCCTCCGTAGCACCGAGACAGCTCCTAAGCGTCAGGGTAGATACGTGATGGGTGGGTGCCATTACTGTTTCAGTAAACTTCTACGTCCACAAGGGGAGAAAAAGCAACTCAAAATCCTCCAGGAGAAAAAAAAAAACAATTCGAAAATCCTGTAAGATGCATATCAAGGAGACATGCAGGAGATAAGAGAAAAGTTGTGTTCCCTGCATTCCTTGCTCTCATTTCTGTCCAACAAAACCAGTGAGTCCTCCACTGGGCCCCATGTGAGGAGCAGCTTTCGTTCTCCCTCGGCAGGGGAGTCCCTCACTGTTGGCTGCCGCCATGGGTGATGCATGCTGTGAGCAGGCATTCGCTGCATCCCCGTAACAAAGCGCATTCCTGGCTGGATTACTCATACTCCACTGGCTTCTGTTTTTCTTCATGTGCACTCATTTGCAAGCCATTAAACAAGAGACACAAAGCTGTCTGTAAAATTGGGTCACGTGTGTGTTGCCCTGTCAAGCCATTGGGTTTGCCAAAACCAGGATTTTCCTGTCATCGCGATGGATTTTTTTAAAGCTCCATCCATGACAAAATTAACAAAAACAACAACAAAAATGGGAGGAAAGGGAGGAAAGGGGAAAAAAATTAACCCATCCCCCCATTCCAAAAACCTGTGTTGCCAAGAAATAAAGATGAAGTTAGTATCCTGTGACACTTTTTTCGTATACCAAAGCACTGTTCTGCACCATGACATTCAATTTCCAGCACAAGCTGATACTTCTTACTATGTTTAATTCTTTTCTAACCAAAATGCATGTGAAAAGGCAATTCTATTTTTTATAGAATATTAGTTTTTTGCAGCAAAAACATCTTCTGGGCTGAACATGAACTGAGCCCTGGGATTAGAGAGTACATAAGCATTTATCCAAATCATGTCAAACTCACCACTGCTGACATTCACTCAGGACTTCAGACTCTGGACATACAGCATCTCTTCCTTTTCATGAACTGCACATCCTCCCTGAGCTCAGGGATCTGTCTGGCTTCTGGGAAAACTGTGTCAGGTTCAGTGGTGTAAGAAGGGTTCTGGAATTATGAATTCCCTGAGGCAGGATAATCTTAAACGGAAGCCAGGGAATGAAAGCTTCCAAAAACTGTGTTGTTGGAATATTTTTGTTAAAAAGCAAAAGTTTTTGCCTCTGATAGCAGGAGATTTACCCTGATAAGTGGGCAAATCCAGGTAATTTGGCTGTGATCACTGCTGGCAAAGTAGGAAACAGGGCAGAAAGGGAGAATGAGACAAGTCAGAGGTTGTTCCGAGCCACATCTGGGAGATTTGACTTTGGGGTGGAGGAACGCCCTGCAAAGGAGAGAAGCATTGTCATCCCTGTGTACAGATCTAGATTTCATGAGAATTTGTGGGAAAATCATATCTTAACCAAATAGAAAAGCTTAAAAAAAATAAAACTTTTGCTTTGCCCTCAGGGATGCTGTCATCCTGCACCAAGAGACTGTGGGATTAGAAGTATGGTGGGAGCATTGGGTCTGGGCAGCAGGACCAGTGCTGTTTTTCTCTAAGGTAAGGTAAGAGTAGTCAGTAAAAGTCCCAACCTACTTTGCTCTGAATGTTTATGTGCTGTCTCGGTGCTGACTCTGAACAGCACCACAAAATTACTTTTAAGAACAGCAGTCCAGAACCTTAGCATTGTCAGATGTGTGCCTGTAGCTCTGTGCTAAAGCCTCTCCTCTCTTCTGCCCATCTGTTGTCTCTCCTGCAGCACACATGGAACAGGAATGCCAGACAGAAACTGGTGAGGTCACCAGCAGTTTATCCTTCCTTCCTGTGGCACTGCACTCTGGCTGCTGGGACCAGTGATGGAGCACGCTGACAAGGTCTCCATCATGAGCGTGTTCTGGAGAGCCAGAAGTGGCTGTTTCACATGAACCTGGGCCAGATCACAACCACAGGCAGAACTCATCTGAAGTTTGAGAAGATGTTTTGATAATTTTGATGATGGATTCAGCTGAAGGAAAAGTTAAGGTCTTGCTTGGGTCCAAAATGTGCATGTGAAAACCTGTGTTGGCATTATTCAATAGACAAAACAGAACAATTTCTGTTCTGTTCAAAAACAATCAATTTAATTTTGCTATTTCCAGAGAAGCATGGGTCAGTGTTCCTCTGAGCAAGGTGAAGCTGCTGTTGAGTAGGCATTTCAGCCTGAGCAATGAAATAATAGTTTGCTTTGAGTGACAATTTAATTAGCATTAATATTTCCTGCCTTCACTATACATGTGAGATATATTTGTTCTTTTATAAGTTAAGGACATGAGCTCCAACTGAGAGATCTATGTAGTAGGACCTAGGCACTAATAATATACACATTATTAGTTCTGAGTTTTGGACATGATAAGTTAGTTTCAGCTACTGCGGCTCTGCTTCTGTTGCTTGTGGTAAAGTTACACTGGAATAATCTTGAGTCAGTGTTCTTAGCAGTATCTCTAATATTCCTGTATTATTTGATGGGTAGGCTGAAGGCAAAATACAAGATATTTCATTTTCTCACTGATTATTATTTCATAGCTTTTCTTTGCTAGGCAGAAGTCTAGGTGGAAAAGCCTGGGAGGGTTGAACCTACCCTGACCTCTAACTCTCCCTGTATTGAGAGCAGCCCTAAAAAGAAGGAGCTGGGGGTATTGCTGGGTGAAAAATTCAACATGACCCAGCCATGAGCACCCAAAGCCCAGAGAGCCAAACATGTCCTGGGCTGCATCCAAAGCAGCGTGGGCAGCAGGGCAGGGAGGGGATTCTGCCCCTCTGCTGTGCTCTGGTGAGACCCCACCTGGAACTCTGCATCCAGCCCTGGGACCTAGCACAGGAAGGACATGGACCTGCTGGAGTGAGCCCAGAGGAGAGCCACAAAGATGATTGCTGGAGCAGTTCTCCTATGAAGACAGCTGGGGACATGGGGGTTGTTCAGCCTGGAGATGAGAAGGCTTCGGTGAGATCATATAGCACCTCCCAGTATATAAATGGAGCCTACAAGAGAGCTGGTGAGGGACTTTTGATAAGGGTATGTAGGGATAGGATGAGGTGCAATGGCTTTAAACTGAAAGATGGTGGGTTTAGATTAGATCTCAGGAAGAAATTCTTTACTGTGAGGGGCTTGAGGCCCTGGCACAGGTTGCTCAGAGAATTTGTGGAACCCCTCAAGTGTACAAGAACAGGTTGGATGGGGCTTTGAGCAACCTGATCCAATGTAAGGTGTATTTGTTCATGTTGAGGCATGTTGGAATTAGATGATCTTTAACGTCCCTTCTAACTCAAACCCTTCAATAATTCTATGATTTTGGAGGGACGAGCAAGCAGCTGGGCAATGCCACAGCATACCTGCAATATCCCTTCTGTAGTCCTGATTTGTCAGACTGCTCCTCTGGCACTGCCACAGATGTGTGCAGCCATGGGAGGATCACACACTCCTTGCTTTTGCTATTTAATTTCTATTTTGAAATACTGAGCTTTGGATAGCCTTGGTATTCATTACTGAAAATGTTTAAAGATTTCTCTAGTTGGATGGACTATCCCACAGCCACTCATCCTTTCAAGAGAACATTTTCATTCTTTCCAGTATTTATGACAGGGGTCATCTTCCTGTGCTGTCAAATAATAGATAATAACTTATTTCCTGACAGTAGAGGAGCCTACAAAAGACAAAGTATTTATTTATTTCTTAGAAATCTGATAACAGAATTTGCTTCTAAGCATGAAAACTAGTATGACTTTGAATATCATTGTAGAATATCTCATGGATATTAAGCACAACTACTGACCCCAGTGGGTGAGTATTCAAAAGGTTCCATATGGGGCATAGCCTTTCTTGGGAGTGGTTGTGCAGATTGCCTTGTAGCTCCCATGCTGCAGTATTGAAAGTTTGGATATGCAACTAAAACATAGCAATAGATTTTTGGCGAAGGAAACCTTACAGGAGACTAAAGCAGTCTCATGAACATAGATAAAATACCTTAACAAGGCAGAAGACTTGTGTCTCAATGTCATACTGTCATATATATCGTTTCATTGTTGTTGCTCAGAACAAAAGCCTGACTCCATGCATGTACACACATATATACGCACGTGGACACGCCAATGTTTAAGGCTATTTCACCATGAAATAATAGCAAACATGCTAGTGTTGTCCATGGGAAGATGGTCAAACCTGCTGCCAGGAAGAGGAAATGCTTTACACATAGAAAGTGTAAGACGTATTTAACTTAGGAGTAAATCCTGTATGTCCAGGTGTATCTGAAGTATTTCCAGGCAGATTTTGCTGTCAATGCGAAAAGTAGGGAAAGTTCTGCTAGTAGGAACAGGAACATGATCAGACAGTGATATCTTCCTATTTTGAGATTTACAGTTTACAGGGTCTGAAAGAAAATAACTCTTCATGACTGCTGTGAATCTGGGCATCATGCAGGCAACAAAGGCTGGAAACTACCTCTTGTGCTATGCCCTTGCTTTCAAACACTGGTCAGAGACACTCACTCCAGAAAAAAATGCAGCCATTTTAGGATAGGATTGGAAGAAATGGTTTTGTCTGAGGTTTGTCTTCTGGTCCCCAGAGGATTATTCTGAGAATGGTTTTAAGCTTTAGGGTCTCCCAAAACTGGTCCAGTATTCATCATCACTTGCTTGAATCTGATAGCATTTGTTTGACACTGCATAAATTCTTGAGCAGCTGATAAAATGCCACAGCTCAAAATAGAAATCTGGCAGTCCAATGAGATGGTCTGTTCCCCTTAAGTTGTTTTACAGGGTAGTTCATGGTAACCACTGAGAAACCCACTGAAACCAACTCGAACTGTGTACCTCTCCTAGAGCCAAACCCATTTATGAGTTTGAGCCAAATTTAGATTACAATTCTCTTAATAGGATGGTTACAAAAACAGAAGAAAACTGTCTGTGGAGAGATTCAGCGCAACTTTCCAAGTCAGATTTTCTGAAACTGCAGAATGATGATGATGCACAAAATACAGCTGTCCATTACTAAGCTCATATGTGACTTGTGATCTTGCTGTCCAAGGCCCCCACAAGGGAGAATGGGATGTGGGTGTGTTTGTAGAGCTCAAACGCCTCAGCCCAACTGATCCATGCTCTGGGAAGGCTGTCAGGAGCCTCCCAAGGCATCTGGATCTTCCAGAGGGAAAATATCAAATTTCTGTGAAGGATTTCTCAGCTGTTCTTTAGCTGATTTACAATCTTTTATCTTATTTACAATCTGCAAAGATAGAAATCTTCCTTTTTTCCTAATTTTCTTATCTTACAAATTCTCCTGATATTTTTTCTCCTATGTCAATTGGCAGTTTTTATGCCTGCAGGTAATTTTAGTTTGTATATATACTTCTGTTTTGAACATGAGAAAGAATACAAGAAAAACATGTATCTGTAAAATAGCCATTACATTATTTTTCAAATAATCTTTAATGGAATTTTTTAACTCATTGAGTTTTGAAAAAGTGTTCCCTTACCCTCTTCTGAGCCTCCCTCTCCAATTAAAAATTTAAGCTAGCCATTCATAATGCTACTTATGTATGAAAGATCCTCATTTTCACATGTAAGACAAAAGAAAATTAACATTCTTCTTTCTGGCTGTTCAGTACATTCCCACATCTATTAAAGATACGTGGCATGTCCCACCGGTCAGCTGTCTTTCGCATAATTGTGTGTGTGTTTGGAGCCACTGCTGCTAAGTATGTGTCACTTCAGTGAGACTTTACTGACAGTTAACAGTGCAAGGTTTGCTGGGAGGGATGGCACCTCGTATTAGAAAAACACATCCACTACTGACAAAAAAACAGACCAGGTAACAGGCAAACAAGATTTTTCTGTATGTCTGAAACCAAAACAACTGATTAGAAGCTACATGTGTGTAGATATTAACACTCCATTTCCATATTTAAAGACATTTTGTGTTTGTGGAGCAGGGTAATGTCAACAAGGTTACCGAACTCTTAATGCCTAGGAGGGGGCACAGAAAGAGAAGGGATTAATTTTTTCCTCTAGGCAATAATTTTTGAAGTGGGGAAGACCGTATTTTGTTGGTATTTTTAATATGGGTTTAAGAAGAATATAATAGTGTAGCATATATTCTCCCTGTCCAGAGGCTTCTGTGCTCTGAAACACATTTGTTTTAGAAGGGAAGCTGAAACAACACAAGTCGATCAGATAATGTCTCCGGATAGATCATGTACATAGGAAATGGGTCATTAGTCATCATTATTCAATGATCTTTGCAGGACACTCCTTTCCCTTCTTCATCAAGGCTGCAGGTTTCATATGGCACATTCACTTCAGCACCATCCCGGGGTCGGCATTCCTGCAGGGTAATTGGAACCAGCTGTTTGCCTCCAAGAAAGACAGAAGGAAGAGGTCACAAAAGTTGAATATTTGTAGCCAGAGACATCCCTTTAGAGATAGGGATGGCTTTGACAGTGATATTTAACTTCTATTTGTCATTAAAACTACTGCATTATTTTATTTTCCTGGACAGCTACAAGGTCTAGTGGCCTTACTTCTGTGAAGAGTGAGTGCATTTAAACTCTTTTTGGCAAAGAACAATGATTTTTTTTTCCTCCATAAGTGCAAACCAGTGTAACTGCACTGTCAGTGCAGTTAAATGATTTTACATGTAAGCATTTTCAGGAGAGGTTGAAGAAGGTGTTAACAGTGAAAGAAGACACTTCAAACTAAACATATTCAGCTGGGGGACGAAACCCTCAAATTACTTGAAGCTCAGGAAGCCTTGGCAGGAATGTGCATTCGCTTCCTCACTTTCTGAAAGACAGAGACACAAAAGCCACAATAAAGTTAGAAAATATTACCTGACTTCTCCTGCAGACAACTAAGAGTGCTTAATTTAGAGAAGGTGCAATTGCACTGAAAAAAACTGTCAAACAGGTTATAGATTATATAACCATCACTTATTTTGTGCATGTGTTAAGGAAACAGGAAGAAATAATTTTAATTTTCATCCAGAAACTTGAGAGGTGAAGCCTGTCTAGGAGGTGGAACAGGGGACCTAGCAAAGCTGATGAAGTGGCTTTCACGGGCAGTAGGAAGGAAACTGTGGTTTCACGGCTTTGTAGGGAAGCAACTGCAATGCCACTGCACCGCTTTCCTGCAGTGACTCCTTGGAACTTGCAGGGGGTGTCACAAAGGGCCAGGATGTTTAGAGTGAGTGAAGGTGCAGTTGGCTGGGCTGAAACCTCACATCTCAGAAATCTGGGGAGAGAGAAATCCGGGAGAGTGGGGAAGAAATGCCTGAGAGTGGCTGCACTCTGAGGTGCAGCAGGGAAGCCGGGGAGGAGACAGCTGTAGCCTGCCTTGTCTTGCCTGTACAGAGGAGAGCACAGTGAGCCTCAAGCAGCTCTCGAGCGCTAGGGCTGGACCACTCTCGATCAGGACTAGACTAGGAAGCTGTAGACACTCTCAGAACTGGTAGGGGTGCTTGTCTGCCTCTGAGGACACAAAGTTTTGGTTAGCATAATGAAATGCATGCAGATGTCCACAGCATAAATCATGAGGTTTTCCAGATTTGGGTTGTTGATGGGTTCCATCCCGTCAGGCACTCTGTGAAAGTGACTGGTCTCTTCAATCACTATCATGGCCTCCTTTTTATTTTAGCAGCTTATCTTTTGTCCCTACGAGACAAAACATTCCATGTTTTAATGAAGAAGCACCACTAGTGTGCAGATTTCTTTAAAATTATATGATAGTATCAGAATCCTTAAGGTTATGACATTTGTTCAGAAATCTTAGGAAACTTCTTGACGAAACTCAGTCATGTGGACTTATAATGTAACTGAGTGCTGCTAGTAACTTCAAGAATCTATGTCCTTGGCATTTTCAGCAAGTTACAATCAGCAATTACTTCAGCCCGATGACCCTTACCTCTTAGCTGAGGTTTCTGAGTTTCACCTCAAATTCAGCTTTAGACAAGCAAAAAATCCCATGGGAAAGTTAAGGAAATACCAAGCCTACTTAATTGTTTTTTCATCACAGCAATGCAAGCCACAACTTAGGCTTTGAAAAGAGCATGAGCTGTATCTCCAACAACAGGCCTGTGTTTGATCCACTTCAGATGCTGCTTCTGAACTTCAGTGAAAGTATTCATCCCTTTTTGATTTTGTGGCAGCTGAAACTCAGGATTTTTGTATCTTCTCTGCTTTTTTTCTTTAAGCATTTCTTACTTACCCAAAATACACAGTTTGATATCACTCTGTAAATGAATTCTGCAATGTTTTAGAGCTACTCTATTGCCTTTGTGTGCTTTGCACGGAGAGATGACAACTGTGCATGTCTCAGAAAAAATAGTTCACACTTATGAAAAAGGCAGATGATGATTCCAGTACAGAAGTGCAGAGGCCTAAAAATATTATCTGCAATCCAAGCAAGAAGTGAGTCAAACCAAATACAACAGTTTTTAAATGGCCTAAATATCTTTTCAGTATCACTGAGGTTTGCCCATAGCTGGTCTGCAGCAGATGATGAAACCATAGTCTGTGAGACCGAAGTGCAGTGAAGGGGTTTGCAAAGTGCACACCTGCCAGGAGTGAGTTACTGGAAACAGTGGTCAGTGTGCCAGTGGGTGTGTTATTACTGGGTTAATGATATTGCCCGGAAATGGAAGAGTGGACATGAGTAACGCCCAACGAAATCACTTAGAGTATCTGTCAGGAAGACTGATGCAGGCTGTACCAGCATATTTTCTGTGGTGCCTTGCAGCATGTCTCTTTCTTTGAAGAAAAACATGGGGATTGTCTGTTGACCTAAATGATCTATGTCAGCAGTATTTTGATTCTGTATGTGTACGTTAATGAGACAGAAACTCTTCAGCCGTTCTGGTCCCAGTTCTGTGACACATCCCACCACAGGAGATCCTTTGTGTACTTGCTGATGTTGCAGGTGTGCCCCTGCACAAGGGCAGAGCAAGCAGGGTAACACACACTCCCCCCTTGAGAAAGACCCAGACATTTTATCTACAGCAACCTCTAACTTGAAAAGCCTGCCTGATAGCACTTGAGGAAACAATGAAAGAAATAGTGTAAAATATTCAAAGGGGAAAGCGCTAGACAGGAACTTCTGGAGTGGTTGAAAGCATGTTCCAATTACAATGGAAGTTTTAGAAGGAAATGAATGAAAAAAACTACTTTAACATTCTTTAGATGGCCTGCATTATTTGAGAAAAAGTATGTTGCAGCTATTTCTTTTAATCTTAAAAATAATAAGATTCCAGGGAAGGAATACCCAATCCAATAACATCAGCAAAGAAAAAAAAAATAGGGAGAAGGACATAAGCCTAGCTGAAGTTAATTATACAGCATAACCTAGGGTTTGTTTGCAGTCCTGGAAGACTGAACATAAGATATTGTAATGTTTATAATAACTATTTAAGAGATTCATAAAATAAAGGGTTTGGAATAAAAAGATAATATAAGGGTAGAAGTGTGATAAACCCTTGGAGATCACTTAGCACAGCCCTTGAACTGCTGAATGCAATGAATACTTTGTCAAATTTGGGTCTGTCCTGGGTAACTCAAAATGTTATTGTATTCCATATGTCTCTGTGCTGTGTCATATGCCAAAAATGATGCTTTAAGGCCTGGTGTCTGGAAAGTGAATAGTGGAGGTTGGGAAATGCCAGGACCTTTTTTAAGGTCAGGGTTGCTCAGGCAGGAGGTCTCTTGCCTTTGTATTTCATTCCTGCGGGGAAGCTGGGATGGTGGAAGGCACAAGCCTTTTTTCCTGTCTCTGTGCTCCCAAGGAGGTTGCAGGCAGGTCTCCAAGTAGCAACCCAAGAAGCTGCACTTTGCAATCCTGAACGGTTTCAGGTAGATTCCACAATCCCTGTCTGCAGCTTGGAAGTGGAGTCATTTGGGGCCAGGCCACCATTCTTTGGCTCTTGGTGGGTCCATTTCTTTCCCCCCTCGACACAGCAGCAGCTCAGGAACCACAGTGCCAGCACCGGCTGAGCCCAGTGGGCCGAGGGAGAGGCAGAGATGCTGGCACTGCTCATTTGATGAGTTCTTCTGTCCCTGACTTCCAGACGCCAGACCTTCCTCTCCTTATTGATGAAAACGGGGGTGGTTAAAACTAAAAGGTGTGGTAACTCCTTTTGGAGCGTCTGCCCCTTAAATTGTATTAAACCCAGACAGGCATCTACCACAACCTAAGGGCCCAAAAATATTTAACATATTTTCCGCGTTATTACCCACTTGTGATGTTGTGTATGTCAGGTGTTTAAACCATTGCTGCTGCTTCCTTGCGACCAGGAGAGAGGTGACTTCCAGATCCACAGGTGACACAGCTCCCGCTTGTCCTACTCATCATCCCTTTGGATGCAACATTTCATAAATGGATGAACAACATCCACAACGGGGTGGTGGTTGCTCTCAGGGCTGGATCATGAGCTACACAAAGCTGACAGATGCTACACCACCAATGTGGGTAGCTAAAACATCTGACTGTTTTTTTACAAGGATATGGGTAAATGCAGTGCAAAGGAGAGAAGCTTTCTGCACTACTTCACACAGAAGCCTTTGGTGCTCCTGATGTCCTCTTACCTTTCTGGGAAGCAATGGTACCAGTTGTGGGATCACACCCCGCTGTGCTCAATGGTAATTTCCCACTCAAGCAAAAGCATTTTTGTCACTGTAACCAAAGGAATATCCCAGCCTGGGAGTAACCCAAGGTGGAAATGGAACAAGTCCTTGGCAAATTATGTTGCCCATCATGACAAAAACTGAGAATAAAAAAATCCCAACAAAACAAAAAACCCCTAAGAATTGAAGAGTTGCAACAGTTTCCAAGAAGCTGTGCCTCATTACTGCACACCAGAGCTGGATGATGAGGTTGTCAATCCCATACATTTTCTTTCAAAAGTTGCTCTCTGTCATCAAGGCATGTTACCTCTTCTGGTGCAAGCATGGTGTCAGTCCAACACCACCACCACCACCACTGCCCCAAGGTTCTTTTTCTTTAATTAGTGCTAATGGGGTAAATTGCAACAGGCTAGGAGCACACACCTTATATCACTTAACTGAGGCTCGTTAAGTGGCTTGGTGCCTCTCCAGCCATTTCTGCACTGGAAAGGAGTCACTGGCCTCATGGAAAGGACTCTCTTAACTGAGTAAGGGACACATGCAGGGCCACTAGAGGGCAAGTAAAGTAAATACCAGTTGATCTGTTCCTTTGGTCTCCCCAGATTTTTCAAGTGTCACACTATCCAACCTACTGTATGATACATCATTCCAAAACACCACAAAATCCTGAACAAAAGCCTCAGGACAGCTAGATGAGAAGAAAACACCCTCGACAATTTTTGGTACTATGTAGTGATTTCCCTTCTTTTGATTTTACAGTTGCTAACCTTGCAGTAATCACTTTACTCACATTTTTAAGCTTTTTTTTCACAACTGTGAACAGTAGAAACTTTGTAAAAATGCATTTCCTGGGGCTTCATTCATGTTCATTCATTCAGTGTAGCCTCAAGCAAACAGCTGCATGAGAAAGAGAATGAACAAGAGAAATAGAACTATTTGATAGAAAAAACATAGGAAAAAGAAAACCCCAACAAGAATGTCAAATTGTTATTTCTCTTTTCATTTTCAATTTGAATTTTGGGGTACATTTATTAACCACTTTTTCCCACTGCTGCATATCATTATGAAGACTACAACACACAGTCTTGTGCTGCAGCTGCCTGCAAAGTTCAAGAAAAAACTTTGTGAGCAGGGATGGGCTCAGGGCCATGTATGGTGCTCCAAAAAAGGTAGCAAACTCACTGTTTGTGATGATGGCAATCAGCTCAGGGTCATAGCACCACAGAATTATTCCAGTGAAATTACACCAATCTAATCAAATCCATTTCTTACTGTGTCAAAACAGATAAAACGCCTTTATGAGATATCTAACTCTTCTTAAGAGTTGTTCAAATGGATCTGGATCCAAAGCAAGCCCTAAAAGAGAGGCAGTCTTAGCAGGGATTCATTTTTATGATGTGATCTAGGAATTGCTGAATTTTCTGAAAATATTTCCTACCAGCTCTGTTGACTATTGATCAAAAAGCTGCAGGAGCGAGATGAGACTGATGTCTCCTGAATTTTGGTGCCTGTATTAGTTTGTATTCAGTGTGAGATAGTCAGGACATGAATTGATGAGGTGCTGTAGTTGCACATATGAAAATAAAAGACACTTTTTGAAATATTGAGTTTGGTGGTAAGTTTTTCTGAAAACTTTGGCTTTACACAAGGACTGTCATGATTGTTTTACTACTCAATGCCAGGTTTGCTACTCCTTTAGCCCACTTGATCTTAATGAGAGCCACATTGCAAAAACTTCGTGCAGTCTGTAGGGAATACATACAACCTTGCATGTTTATTTAATGTTAGATACTTGAAGACCACTTAGGATGAGGAGAAAGAAGGCTTGGTTCCTGTGTGTGCAAAAGTAAAGGCATATGCAAGTTGTGTTATGAGATTAAGGGCACACTTGGAATTAATTAGTTTCTGCATTGCTTCGAGAGTATTATGTGCTGAGCTTGAGGAGTGCTGCTGATGTCATCTGCCACGAAAACACAGCTGGAGCACAGCGTGAAGGCAGAAAATCCCTGAGACAGGATCACACTCCTGGTATTCCAGCCACAGCCACGTGCAGTTTTCTGGCAACTGGTTCTGTCTCACAGAGAGGAAGTTTGTTTGGAAGCGGAGACATAGATCTGTCCCCACAGGTAGGAGGGATTTCTGCCCAAAATTCCACCCAGAGGAAGGGTGGCCCTCAGAGCTGGCTGGCACAGCCATGTACTGGCTCCCACACTCTCAGTCAATGTTCTTGCACATGGAACAATAGACTGAGAGCAGCCAGAAGGTGAGGAATGATGGTCCCAGTCTAAGAGAAAGGGAAGGGAAGG
>VZRF01001708.1:13853-24372 GCA_013396875.1 Vireo altiloquus
GGAAGGGAAGGGAAGGGAAGGGATTTGATTGAAATTATATCACTCCAAGTCCTGCATATTACCTTGAACCACAGGCTGGGAACCTGAGCTCCAAGTGGTGGTAAAATCCCCACCTGGCATATAAACCCTAAGACAAGAACCCTCTCTGTCAGGGGAGGTCCTAACAGAGGAGTAGAGGGAAATACCTTGCTGAAATGAAGGCTGGCTGTTCTCTGAATTTTCATGGTTTGAAACTTGGAAAAGGGGGAAAAAGGCACAAGTTTTATGTCAGGCAGAGCTCAATATAAATCAGAATGAATTAGGCTTTACATTTATTTAGGGCAAAATTAAAACTGTATGTGCATAGCAGTTTCTACTGTACAGTGTTGCCTCACATCTTGCTGATGAGCAGCATGCACCTTTCCAGTAGCTTCCTTTTCTTGTTACACTGCTGTATCCTGAGTCTTTGTCTGTGAGACCCCTCTTCTTAAGACTAGACTTCCTCTAACACCAGTGCAATAAAAAAGCTTTTGCCCAGGAGTCTATTAATAGTGTAGTGGTCTTTTCAAAAGTGGAGGCAATTTCCTCCTGCTTCAGCCCTTCCATCTTCCAGATCCTGGGCTAAGCATTCTCCATACCATAATGTGAAATGCTGTTAAATTCATGATAGTGCAGATATCTTTACTCATATTGATGGAGCTACACTTTCTCTTTCCCTGTTCCTTCATGAAATAGCAGCACATCATGTGTATTTACAGCTCAGTAAAGGCAATGTCATCTTTCAGCTGAAATTTGGCTGCACTGTGAATTGTTTTGCTCTCTTTTCTCTTTCTTTTTCTGCACAGCTGGAAATGAATTGCTCTCCAATCATTTTTGGGATGAGATGAAGAGTGAAGAGAGAAAAAAAAAACCCAAAACTGGGAAGGAAAGTGCCTGTTCTAGATAAAGTGAAATAAGCTGAAGTTAAACAAGGCAGAGTCGCCTCTTCAGGGTTAAGCTAACACTCGCATCAATACCGGACATGGGGAACAGCAGCTGAAGTGAGGGTAGCAAAACCTAGAAATGTTCAGCACTTTGGTGAGAAGGGGTTGGCTGCTGGCCAAAGGTTTGGGCACAGGTCTGTGAAAGGCGCACACACCCTCCTTGCCCTAAAATGGGGGACAGAGAGAAACACCCAAACACCCAAATGGGGGCAGAGAGAAACACACAAACTGTGGCTGACCCCTCCTTTGCACTCACTAGAGGTGGTGAAGCTGTGTCTGGGTGTAACAGTGCAGCCACCTCCCTCCCCCCCAGGGAAGAGGGTAAAAATTACAGCCCTTATGAGGCATTTGACACAACTGCACATGATGTGAAGCTGAGATGCACAAGTCTCCTCCTGAAACACAGCTTGATGCTGCAAACAGCTCAGAGTGTGACTCACACCCGTGACTCCTCCCGGTCACCACCATGAGGGCTGCGGGACGGCTCTGCAGGCAGCGATAGCCTGAGTCACCAGCTGCTCTGCTTTCATGAAGCTTGCAGGGGAAGAAATTAAATCAGACCATGAATCCAGTGAGGTTTAATTGGGGTTTTGCTTTTGGAAAGTATGCTGTGGGTTTCTGTTGGGCCTGAGGTTTTTCCACAAGCCCATCTCAGCAGTTTCCCCGCTGCCTGCTTCTACCAGCCCACTCATTGCACATGTACATAGCCTGAATATGTATGCTGCTACCAGCTCAGAAAACATATGGCTTCCAATTCTGATTTTAAACTTATGAACGGAAAAAGCAAAACCAGAAAGACAGAACCAGGGGCTTAATTAGCCTGAAGCTGTTTAGAGTAATGTTGAGTGATTCCAGTTGTGAAGATTCATGAAGGTTAACCACACACCTCCTAATTGCTTTGAAATTCTACATTGTCCCTACAAGAGAATTCATGTCTGCAAGGGCTGATAGAAAGAAGTCTGAGGAGTCACAAAGAATGAAAGGCAGGCTAACAAAACGGGGAAAACCTCTAGCTTGTGCAAGGCGGGACATGGTAATTAACAGGAAATCCCTAAGGTTCCATAAAGCCCAAAAAATACCAATTCAAACCTTCAGATGCAAAATTGTGCTATTTTCTTCTGTTTGGCAGCATACTACATGCTTATCAGAACAAAAATCCTTTTATATGCAAATAGCCATAATGTTGATTAGAAGCTAAATAGGAAAATGTATTACAGCTCTTTGTTCTTTCATCGGCTCCTTACATTGGGAAAATTTCCTTGCAGTGAGTACTTGTTCTTAAACCATACACTCTTGTTTTGTGTCTGATCCTTCCTTAGGCTGTTGGGTAGAAACGGCACAAAAAGAAAAAAAAGCAAAATAAGTAGAATATAAGCAAGACTCAACACAGAGGCTTAGTTTGCTCCATCTCTTCTGTTTGGGCTGTTCCAAGCAGTGAAAGGAGAACTAGAAAGTCTAGAAGTAAGAGACTGTCCATCCTTCTTGTTTAGACATTTACAGAGGTTCTATATTGATTTACCTGTTTAGTTAAAAATACCCACCAAGCAACACTGACCCAGGCTTCTATGTAGAAAAAACCTACAGAAAAGAGGGGAAAAGAAAAAGAAGTTACAAATACTAGTCTTTAATTAGATTCACTGCAATGCAAAACCCTTTAATGGTCATAGAGAAGATCTCATCAGCGAAATCTTGAAAAAGATTCTCATGTGAACTGACTACACTATGAGAACATATTGTACCATACAGCATTTCCTTGTCCTTTGATAGAAGTTTCTTCTCTTTGTAATAGCTCCATTCATTCATGTTTAACTTTATAGTGTCTTTCATAATTTCATCTATATTCTCACAGTTATTTATTCCTTAGTGTATTTACTTGGCTTTTTCCCAGAGCTCTCCAAAAAACCACTTCCATTCTCAAGCAGAACAACCTGCCCGCAAGCCAATACAGCCATATAATGATAGCCATACCTTAGAAGAAATGTGGCAATCACTGGTAAGCCTGTGATAGCTGTCCCCTGAATGCCAGCCCATCAGGAAAGGAGAGGTACTTGCTTCTGTGGCCCACGTGACAGCCACACCACTTATTTAGAGCCCAAAGAAATAATTTGCATGGCAGTACTGAATGTAAAAATGGCACAATGTGATGTTTTGGGGGTTTTTATTCTTTACCCATGGTCTGAAAATTCTCACTGCATTTGCAAAATCAGACCTTCAATTTCACAACTATTTCAGTTCCTGTATCATCATCCAAATTAACAGTTTAACAGGCAAAATTGTTCAGCTGTCACAAAAGCATAAAATAAGTGGGAGAACCCATGTGTGTGCAAGGAGATATTTCTTATCACCAACTGCATTTCCAGTTTGCTGTCACTCTGTGAGTGCCTCTGGATTCACTTCCAGTAGAGGGCAGAAATCAACATAAGGTTCACCAGGCACAAATTTGATATCCTCAGGTTTTGCCAGAGATGCTCAGCATGTGCCCAGCCCAAGATTTTTGCATCCAAATGAGATTTGAGAGAGTTCAGTGTTGCATATGGTGCTAAATTCAGCGTTCACTGCAGTAGCCAATGCTCTAATGAAAAGTTCTTCATCCAAACATCACCAGTCTTTGGGCATATTACAGTTTGAACTTGATCCCTGTCATCCAAGTTTCTCTCAGCTGTACAGTTTCTTGTTTCCAGAAAAGCAAAAAGCATTTTTTTTAAAAGAACTTATTGCAGTTACTGTATTTTTAAGTTCTTAGGCATAATGCCATTATATGGTCTGTGTAGCACACTGTTCAATGCCACCTTTCAGGAGTATGGTACTTGTAGCATCTAGATCCTAACAAGTCAGAAAACAAAGAAGGAATTGTACTTCAGAAAATTGTGTCTGTGCAAAGCAAGTGCTACAGGCCCACAAGCATTTTTCATGCAAACGATACTACCAGAAAGCAAAGTTAAAATACATATGTGAGAAACTCCAGTTTGGGAGTGAGCTGTATTTTGAAGCCGTTCTTTTTGCTCTCCTTTTCACATGAGATCTTTTTCCCATATATCTTTGCTTTCATCTCCACCCTACTGATGGTGACCCTGTCACCCTTGCACCAGAAAAATAAAAAAGCTTCACAGAAGGTGTTATTTCTACCTCCAAGGACTACTGATGACCTCAGAGAGGCCCAAGATCCTCACAAGGCAACAAATTCTCTCACCCCCTTCCCTGAAAAACATTTCATCTATAATCTGGTTTAAAAACATGCACCAAGGGTAACACATTACTAGTATCACCCCAATAAAACCCTGAGTTTGTAAGTAAATTATATTCCTAAAGATTATCATCATTTTCTAAATGTTCAGTTGTTATTCTTAATATTATGTATAATCTAGAGTCCCTGTGGCTCTTGGTTTTACCTTCTCTGTCATCTCTTGCAGTCTTGCAGGCTTCCTTTCACAAGAGCACTCTCCTGTTTAGGCTTGGCAAAATATGGGGTGAAAGATGAACCTATTCATTTGCTTTGCAACTTAAATTTGATGAAATTCTTAACTGCATCTGTTTAGCTGTGGTAATGGTGGCTAATGAAAAAAATCAATAGCTGAATACTTTCAGCAGCTGAGTTAAGAAAAGGCCTTCAGACTGGAAGGAAAAGAAAAAAACCTCTAAAATATGTCTAAAATAAGAAGGGAAATTAACATTTTTCTCTTCTAGAACATAAACTGGATTCCTCAGTTAAAATGAGGTGGAAGCAACACAACCTTCAATAAAAATTCTTATTTCTTTATATCTTAAAATAGTTTTTTCTTACTTGCATGCACACAGCTAGCCACTGCATATCAGATCGGCAGTGACTGCCCTCACCTGTAAACAGAGAAGTGTGGTTCAACAAGATATTTTGGAAGGAAAACAGGGAGAGAGGTTGTTCTTCAGTTCTGTTTCTATGGCTAAAAGCTTGTTTCTGACAAGCTTGATTGGCTTGGTGGTGTTCAAGCTGAGGACTGTCTCTTCTGAAACACCTTGCAGACGTGTTTCGGGGGACAGCTGCTGTTGAAAAAGAGAGGCAGGGACGGCACTGCTCCCTCACACCACACACCCTCCACCCTTTTCAATGGTTTATAGACCTCGGTGACTGCAGCCTCCAATTTTGCCAGGAAAACTGTAGTCAGGAGTGTGGAAGAACACTTTGCCCATGTTGACCCACCTGGTTTAGTCTACCTGTCTGCACAGCTGAGAGGAAGGGTCCAAGGCTGCATCTGAAAACATCTCTGCCATGATATTAAAGACCACAGAAGCCACACTGGCAGAGGAACTGATACCTAATGTGACCTGAGCTGTTGAAGTCTCAGATACACAAGGCTTCCTTTTGTGGTGCACAGACTCATGCTGCAGTGCAGCTCTGTGTGTGGGGAGTCCACTGTGGCCATGTAATAACCATAAGCAATTGCTTGGTCACACCTCATTCTGCAAATGAAAGCCATTTTTGTTCTCTGGTGGTAGTAAGCAAATGAGATGGCAGGTGATTTACCAGATGATGCTAGCACATTTGGGAACTTGAAATGTCTTATAGAGTCAATGTCGCAATTTCATGGAATGGGGCTAAAAGAGGGAGCACTATGACATTATGTGTCTCTATTTCCTCCTGCCTCAAAGTCTTCCTTCCTTCCTTCCTTCCTTCCTTCCTTCCTTCCCGCCTGCCTCTTGGGGTTACTGTTAATGTATGAGGTTTTATGTGCTTAACATCCCTCACATACTTTACTTCCCAGGTTCACACCATGTGTCCAACTGGTCTGTCCAAACCCACATGAATTCTCCTGCCTGCTCCTCCTGCTTCTCTGCCCCTTCTGATGTGTTTCACCCTCTGAGCCTTCTTCTGAGCACAGGGCTGGCTCCATGGCAGCCTCCACTCGAGCGGGACTGCCTGCCAGGCTCCAGGAGCCTTTCAGAAGAGGTTATTTGCAAGGGACCAGCCTTTGTTCCGTGGTTGTAGGAGCAAGAGAGTGCTTTCATTGACTGCCTACCTCCTCAGGCAATTAGCACGGCAGTAATGACAGTTGTAAGGGTGAGCTTCTTACAGGGCTAGAGTGAGCTTTAGAAAGGGCAGGGCTGATGACAGCAACCTCAAGATGTCTGAAATACCACAGGGATCCTCTAATAGGATACAGGAATGTCGTTATTCCCATTGACTGGCTACAACTGGAAAGACATATGATTTTAATTTTAGCTAGCTCTGCACCATTTCAGAGAGATATTTACTAGAGTATAAATAGACAGAACAGCTCTGCCGACCTGCTCATTCAAGTACCCCAGAGCAAAACCCCCCCGCCCCCAATGCCATAATATAGAATCTACAAGAACACCTGATGGAATAGAAAAAAAAAAAAAACAACCACAGAAAGGTTTCCTGCTTAACACATGTGATTTTGTGTACTTTTTCCTGCCTGACTGCATTTGTGTCTCTTCACTGAACAGCCGGGGGAAGATAAATGCCAAACTAGGCATCCACAAGGGTTTTTTTTTTAATAACACATAGGTTCCCTTCCTCTCTAATAATTTTGTTGGATCATGTAACAGATATTTTAATTGGATATTTTGTTTGCTTCATTATCTTTTTTTATTATTATTTTAGCAGGTATTCTTGGAGGCTTGGTGTGGAATTGGAGCACCATTATTATACTGAAGGAGACAGCTGAAATACTATTCACATTTCATGTGGCCAAAGAAATGATAGGCTGTCTTGAGGAAGATGGCCCTACTAGTGGAAACCTGAAGGTTTCTGAGTATAATAAACACAGAAGAGAAGCAGAAAGTAAATCAATTGGATTAAGAGGATCTCGTTTTGGAACAAATTAAACTATTCTGCTATTGCATTAGCAGAACAACTATGACAATGTGTCTGGAGGTCTAGAAAACCCTCCAGGGATAGTTTGTCATTGGTGTACCTCCCGGTGCCCAGAGCAGAAAGGATGCCATATGCTTTGTGAGTTTGTCCTGTTAACCAGAAAAAAGGCACAGAAGGGAAAGCATCTAAGTCCTGTGAGACATTTTTCAGATTTTTTTAAATTTTTTTTTTTTAACTGGCTGTGTTTTGTCTATGTAGCCAAAAGCTACAAAAACAATAAATACCATTTTTAAATAATGTGTTGAAAGCACTGGTCAGCTCCCTCGCTGTAGGAGTTTCCAGTTTTTCAGTCATGGCTGATACATCTGACGGGGTAAATATGATATGGCTTCTTGTTAGGGACTAAACACTCTTCAAAAAAAAAAAAAAAATTTTTAAAATCTGACTCTGGAGAAACCCAGAGCTTCAGGGAGAAGAAAAGGCTCATTATGAAAGCTCACAATGGAGATGGACGCTAGGGGACTTTGCCTCTGGCTGCTAGCCTGTTGTTTGGAAAGACATATAATTGTCCTTGAATTTTGTTATGAAGAATATATTGAAACTGTGAGAGGAGAAAAAGAACACAGCAGGAGGACATTTGGTTCATACATCTTCTCAGTAGTCTGACATTTTGCAAAAAAATGCAAGCAAATATGGATAAGGGAATTTTATCGGTCTTGAATTGCAAAGGTCTCCTTTTATATCCAGTGTACTTGTCAGCACACTGTTCTTTCTTTCCTTATCCCTCTTTTACCCTTCATTCCTGGAAAGAAGAGTAAAAGAAGTATCTATTAACCCTTTGATGCTTTTTTGGCAAAGTGCCACCCCAAGCTTGGCCACTGCAGCAAAACTTGACCTGATGCTGTTGGTCACTGCTTTCTGTTCTAGAGGTCCTCCATGCAGTGCCTAGAGAGGATGACATGAAGACTGTACAGGGGCAAGGCAATCACCTACTCTATGGACTTGTCTGGCAGGGCTCTTACCCTGCCAGGCATTCAACATTCCCATTTTCCCTGTGGAAGAGGGGCAATGGTACTGCTCCGGTGTGTGCAGGGTTGTGAGTTGACTGACATTACAGGCATAAAAGCACTCAGGCTCTGCAGCGACAGAGGTCACAGGGCTTCAGACAGGTCAGCTAAGCTGAAAATCTTAAGGGAAATCTTACCGTGTAGAGACTGATAGTGATAAATAATGAAGGGCTGCAATTTACCTAGGTATGGGCAGTGTCTAGTGTCAGATCTGTCCCTACAAAGCAGGGAAACAGAGCAGCAATGTACTCTGACATTTGATGTCCCATTTTAACTCAGAGTTTTAACTCAGTGGGATGATCACTGTGGGAAGTTTCATTATGCTTTTATTTTGTTTGAATGTGGAGCTTGTGAATGTACTGCCTTGGCCACACTGGTACATATCTGTGCATTTCAGAAACATGCTTGTGTTCCCAGGAATGCTGTGACTTGTCCAGCAGAGCTGGGGAGTCCCAGACCTCTTCCTGTAATCACATTCAGCAGGCAACAAGTAAGTACACCAGTGATACTAGAGAATTTGTTTCATGGAAGTACTGAGTTACTTTCACTTCATAATTAGTCAAATTTGCCTTCCTGAAGTTCTACTGGAAAAGTCAACAGTGTAAGGGATTTGTTATCTTATGCTCTTCCAAAGGATTATTTGGCAAAGCACAGCACCAAGCAGGTAGCTGCCTCCCTGAGCTCAACAGTACTGAACATCAAACAGGAAAAGATAACTGAGGCTGACTCAACACAGCATTCTATTTGCCACATTGGTAATGCTTCAGTGAAGACGATGTTCTGTCTCAACAGTTAAATACCTGTATTTTCTGGACACCAACCACTGCTAAAAACACAAAGTCACTTTAAGCTTTCACCCTTCAAAAATGTCGACTTTAGCCACAGCACTCCCATACAAAGGATATCATCAAGATATCCAGGGAATATCTTTGTGGCATTCAGGTGATGGTTCCCTGGATGCAGGGAGCTGACTGCAGAACAGGGTCCTGCAGAACTTAATGGGTGGATTGTAGAGGAAAGCACCGGCTAAAGAACAACGAAATTATGTGGAGAAGTTGCTTTTGGGGGATCCTTCCTCCATGCCTTATCACAAAGTTACAGGGCACACTACCACCAGGGTACTTCTGATGGCCATCCGTGAAGGCCACCTCAAAGGAGTGCATTTGTCCAATATAGAAAAACCCAGATCTAGAAGATAGAGAACAATTACTTGCAATGGCAAAAATCTCCATGGTAACCATTGAAAAGTAATTCAAGGGTCAACACAGCAGTGTAGGATCTCATAAGAGTGTAAGAGAATAGTGTAGGAGAATAAACTCACCATATACTCAGATGCTGAAGCAGTGGAAGTGCAAAAGAGGTGAACAGGAACAATGCCACCAAAGTATGGCAGGTCTGGGCCAAAGTAAGGGGGAAGTAGCAAATCCCAATGTAGTTTTAGACAGAGTAATTCCTGAAGATATTCATAGGGAAAACCTGCCTCAGGTACTATCTATGCTCGACCAGCATTTATGAATAAACAATATATTTACAGTTTAGTGAAGTAGAAGCTATACAGTGAGAATTGGACTTCAATTAGATAAGAAACCTCAGATATACTGAGAACTGTATATATATATACCTATGAGGTTTCTTTGTGAGAAAATGCGCTTGTTTTTCCACAGGGTATGTAGATAGCACCCAATGGGCTGAGGCTTGGTGACAGAGCGACAGGAAGAGCTGCCCAGCTACACAGATGACCACAGAACAAAACTATATTGGTGAGAATTAGCACAAACCCAAAGTTGGGGTAAGCAGAGATAGTTTCTTCCTAGGGAAAAAAAATAGGAACTAATTAAATACAGCTGCTTATGATAAATCAATAATACTGATTAGATGGTGAAAA
Organism: Vireo altiloquus; assembly: GCA_013396875.1. Taxonomy (NCBI): domain Eukaryota; kingdom Metazoa; phylum Chordata; class Aves; order Passeriformes; family Vireonidae; genus Vireo; species Vireo altiloquus. The sequence goes on from VZRF01001708.1 coordinate 23,580, forward strand.
ACCTCCTCTCATCTGGAAAAATATTCTTCTGACCTCAGGTTCACAGCATCCTGAGCTTCTCACCAGCAGGTACACTGAGACCCCTGCTTCCTTCCAGAAAAAAAGAAAGATGCAACTGTAAACAGAATCGTCATCTTTCTTCATATTTTGAAGCTTCTAGGAATTTAATTACTAAGTTTCCATTCCTTTTGTATATAAAATTAAATTTCCTGGCTATTTTTTCATTCAATATTCGTATTCAATAATTGTAATCATTCTGTTGTGTTTCCCAATCATCTTTTCCAGTAAAGATGCTTCAAAGTCAATTCTTTAGAAATTAATCATAGAGTATTTCTGGGACAAGCAAAATTAGGTTTATCAGTAAAATAATGAAGGTGTCACTGCTGAAATTATGGCTGAAATTAAGATTAATTTGCAATCCATGAAGGTCAGGGCTGTGGAGCAAAATTAAGCATGCCACTGCAAAGCAGATCCACATTAAGTTTACGAGAGCAGACACTAGATTTTGCAATGAAAAAATTAAAGATTCTGTATCTCTGTCCCTAGAGCAAGCATAAATTTAGGAAGAGAGTTCAGGAAGAAGCAATCAGCATGCCAGTCAATAGACTTCACAGAAAAAGATCTTAGGTCTTACAATAACAAAATTACAAACTAGAATAGGAACTCCATTTGAAAGGTTCAGCATTAAGTTTTTAGAAGAAGAGATCATGCCAAATAAATGTAGTACAAAGCCTCACCATTTTAAGAGAGGAACTGCAGAAAATGAAGCAAACTATAAAGCAAATAGAAATAT
>VZRF01001708.1:24791-166704 GCA_013396875.1 Vireo altiloquus
AAAAGAAAAGAAAAGAAAAGAAAAGAAAAGAAAAGAAAAGAAAAGAAAAGAAAAGAAAAGAAAAGAAAAGGAGAAAAAAAGCCTTCAAACAGACAGGGAGCTTTTAAAAAATATGGTGTCAGAAGCAAAAGTAAACTGTATACCACTGCTCCAGAAGAAAATAAAGCAAAACAAACCCTTCATTGTTCAGTCTGTACAAGTTAAAAAGTTTTCAAAAGGAAAACATGACATTTTAAAAATGGAAAGGTTACTTAAATGAAAACAACAGGGAAGTTTTGAAAAGGGATTGGGGCAAATTCACAAATGACAACTCTGGTAGTGGACTTTATAGTGCATAGAGAAGTGCTCTGGACAAAAGCAGATATTAATTCCCAAGCCCCACCTCAAAAAATTTAGGACAGTAGAATTCTTTTCTAGAGTTTCTGAGAAACTTCATGTCTTCTGTTCATCAATTAGTCAAGGGTTAAGATGAGGGTTATAGTCAGTGAAGCAGAAGCAAGGGGATATATTCACGGTATTCTGCCCTGTCCTAACACTCTCTACACCTGTAAAAGTCCCTCTCCCGTGTCTTTTAGCCCCACTCTAAGGTGCTATAAGGTCTTCCTGGAGCTTTCTCTTCTCCAGGCTGAACAACACTGACCCTCTGAGCCTATCCTCATAGCAGAGGTCCTCCATCTCTCTCATCACTTTTGCAGCTCTCCTCTAGGCTCACTCCAGCAGGTCCATGTCCTTCCTGTGCTGGGACCCCAGGGCTGGATGCAGAGTTCCAGGTGGGGTCTCACCAGAGCAGAGCAGAGGGGCAGAATCCCCTCCCTGGCCCTGCTGCCCACACTGCTTTGGATGCAGCCCAGGACACGTTTGGCTCTCTGGGCTGGGAGTGCCCATGGCTGGATCATATTGAATAAGGAGCAAGCAGTAAATCCAGGACAGATTTCTGCTTCCAACAGGTAGGAATACAAATTTCATTAGGCATCACTGAATTACACCTGAGTCTATGTCTAGTATAAGTCCAGGTACAGTAAAGAAACAGAATAACAGTAAGGATATCATGGGAAGGCAGAGCCTTAGGTTAAAGGTTTGAGATGATAGATACAAGAGATCTATAGAGAAGAGAGATACAAGTGATCTATAGAGAAGACTATGCCAAACTCCTTTTTGTTGACTAGTCTTCACAGTACCTTTAGAGTAAAATTTTTCTTTGCATAATTTTTCAATTTGCGTTTCCATTTGAGTTACATAAAATGAAGAAATTCTAAGAAAATCACAAAGGTTAACCTGTGGCAGCTTCCAGGACAGTGAATTTATGTCTGAGAATGAGATGATTGCCATGAGAAATCCACAAAAGTAAAAAATCACAAAACAAAATTCTCTTTTTAAAAACCTATCTGGGACACATGGATTATTCCCATGGATTACTGTGGAGCACCAAATGGGAGCACCATCTTTATGGTATTCCCCATAAAGAACTCCCCACAGCACTTCTCTGGGACATAAAGCAGTACTGCAGTCAGATGGATGGCAATGTCTACCTTGATGAGGACAAAACTTGCTATTGGTGAAGTATATCCTCAGCAGTGGAAAAAGCTACACAGCTTCATAACAGCAATAAATGGCGAAATTCCCAAAAGACCTGGATCTAGTATTTGCTTCATGTTTCCCAAAGCTGTCTTCGTACTCCAAAGCAAACATGATTAAGATGGTTATGATGTGTCTTCATGCAATTTGTGGAGCAAACTGCTTAGCTGCCTCTCTGCCAGTCTGTGACTTCAAAAGATTACTTTACCCTTATATTCAGCTAAGATGTGGAAGCTCTGTTGCACCAGTATTTACATACTCTCAATAACTCTGCAAGCAATTATGTTCTTTGCCATGTGACACAGCAGGTTAAAGGCCCAGGGTTTTTTATTCCTGCCCATTTTCTTCTCTCACAGCATAAGAGAAAATTTTAACTCTTTATCAACTGAAATTGGTCCTTACTATATAACTAATGGCTTTATTAAGAACAATACAATTTTTTTTGATTTTGTTTTTTAATCGCCTCTTGACATGGGAAATGTGAGTTGGATCTTCAGAGTAATTTTTTCTGGTATTGAGGGGAAACTTCCATGTAGAGATTAGAATAGAAGGGCTATATATCCAATTTAATACAGAGCTCCCCTTCCAGTTTACATCTAGTATCCACTTGAGTCCAGACAGGTCCAGAGGGGGTTTGTTGTTACAGCAGCTATTTATTTGTGCCATACACATAGGGAAGAGAATTTGGATGCAACAGATTTTTGTTTTCTAAAAACCACCTGCCTTATTTCTTTCACAAAAGCATCTTATGTGACTGGAACTCCGGCTATGAAATTTTAGGGCTAAATATGGAGCATAGAGAGAGTCTAGAATATATTAGTCATGAAGCTGCTCAGTTGTGGATTGTGAGGATTGATGAGGTTGTTATTTCCATACCAACAGTTTTCTCAGCACTCTTCTCTGAAGCATTTCTTAGATAAAGGCTGCATTTCTAGGATTGAATGGGCAATTGAACTCTACCTCAGAATGAGCAAGAGTTTAAATTAATATTGGATGAAGAGGACCCAGGGAGCTAGAGGGATTTAGACTTATAAAAGGAAAAAGAAACTGAATTTACTCAGAAATTCCTCATGCTGAAATTCTGGAATTCTCCTAGGGTTTTCTTAATCTTTTGAGTAATTTCAATATGAGAATATGAAAATAAAGAAGGGAATTGTTTCCCTTGTGCTTCCAGACAAATAAGTCTTATAGAAAAGCCCAATAAGGAAGGATTTGTTTGCATCACTCCTATCCCAGTTTCCCAGACTAAGAGATCCTGTTAGGCATCTGGATATTTAACTGCTTTTCCAAACACAACTCAAATGTATTGAAGCTGCAGATTTCTCCACACCATATACAAATTGCTGCTGAAGTCAGATGGAAACCTGCTGCATTCACATGTTTGCAATTGCTCCATGTCGTCATGGAACTATGCAGCAGCAGGACATTAAATGGCATGAAAAGTATTTGTGGAACTGTGATTTGTTACACTCGTTACCTCTGACCTGCTCATAATTCATGCTGAAGGCATAGAGCTCACTCTTGCTCATGAACCTTTCCTCTGGCAAGAGTCTTTGTCCTGTGTTTTACTTGCATGCGTCTCTTATTTTCCCAGTTCATCAAAAAAATTGTTGACCAGATGCAAAATATTGGAATATCACAGTTCCTGAAAAGCATTGCCTCCTTTACTGAGGAATCTGGGTCCAGAGATTATCCCATCCTTTCTTTGCTTGGAGTGTGATTTTCCACTGGAACATGAAAGAATGTCATCTCCATTCCTCTGTGCTCTGGTCCTGGTCTGAACTTAGAGTCGGGTCAGGTTGCTTTAGTGACAAAATTATCATTTTTCATTAGCTTTCATTCTATCCAGCATTCACAAGCCACCCAGGGTAACCAAGAAGGAGCCATCTTCAATTTTTATTTCTATTTTGCTGCACAGTAGGTGCTCTGATACACATGCTGTGACTCTTAGGGATGGTGCCGTGCATGGCTAAGAGCTGGTCCTGATGATCCTTGTGGGTCCCTTCCAACTCAGCATATTCTGTCTGTGATGTTGTGATTCTGTTACTCTGTTTATTAAATCAATCACATTTGTACCAAAGTGGCTGAATCATTGAGACAAACTACAGCCAGGGAAACAGACTTCTAACTTCTTTGTGCATGAAAAAATTTGGGCTTGTCTTCTTGGTTCTGAGAATATTGAGATAATTTTGGCTGATGCACATGCTGTTTAAAATACTATTCATCGTAGCTGATGAAAAGAAAAAAAATTATGGCTTCTTTGCTGGATGAAAATGGCATATGCCATAAAGGACATACAGCACTCCACTGAGTGGAAAACTTCTTCATGCTGACAACTGGCAGCCTCTTCCTAACCTCCCCAGTTTTTCAAAGAAAAAGAAAGCATTGCTAAGGCACTTGAGCAGTTTTTATATTTTCCTGGTGTCTTGGAATCCTGTTTCAATTCATTGGTGGTACAAGGCTTCCTCACAAATCTGTAGTGCAGAGCTGCTGAGGTCATGCCAATACATCAGAAATAGTTCTGCATGCATGCAATAGGCAAAGCTTTGCTCTTTGAGCTGAAGATCAAGGCAGAAAGGAAGGAATAGCTTGTTTCTTCAAGGAATGAGCCAGAGAAATAAAATTACCCTGTGTGCACATTATGTTTAGTGCAGGGTCATGAGTGACAGAGTGTGGGCTCTTGTGTTGTTATTTGCATGAAGGACAAGCAGAAGGCTTCTTTATCTGTCTTCTGTTTGCAAAATGTAAGGAGATTTTCCTTTAAGAATTTGGGTTCTGGAAGATACAAGGAGAGGCTGAACAATTCAGACCATTTTCTGTTCTAAACAAGAGTTTCCTTCCACTACTGACTGATTAAATACAATGGTTAAATACTGCAACCCAACTGTTTGGAGTTCTAAGAATTGGAAGGATTTAATTAATTTTGAGATAGTCAGTTATAGAAGTGCAACGTATAAGTGATAATTAGTTGGTAAAAAACAGTGAAGCAAAGCAGCAGTTCCCTTTCTTTCTCCGTCTGCTGATAAGCTTCCTCAAAAGGAAAAGACTCAAGGCTGAGGAAAAGTCCTTTACAGAATGTGCTCACCTTTCCTTGCAATACCAGGTTTGTCTCTAAAGCCAGTTGGAGGTTTGGCAGTGTATAACTGTTGGAAACACTAATGGTTGCAATGGCAGCTCTGCCTGTTGTTTCAGCACAAGCAGAACTTTCAGTCCTAGGCGTGACCCCACTATTCCCTCAGGGTCTGCTGTCTGTATCACAAGCTGACAGGGGAAAAATATCCTCTGGCAGAACCACCTCCCACAGAAGTCCACATGTTCGCCACATGTTTTCCTGCCTCACCCTTTGAAGACTCTGCTGGGAGCATCTGTAAATGTTTCCTGTCCATATTGGAGGAGGCAGTGAATTCTCACATCCTTGAGTCAAACTGCAAACTCTGCAAGAATCTCAACCTGCTACTGACTTAGACCTCCAGTGTTAAGTAGCACCAGCAGAAGGGCTGAGAAAACCTTTCCCCAAAACTATGGACCTTGTTAACAAATGCCAGTGTGTTAAAAAGGGGTTATCTAAACTGATGCACTGAAGTGATCACAAAATGAATACGAGAAGCGGACCACCACATCCTATATGTGTTCACCTGTTCTCTGAATTTACAAAAAACTCCTGAGAAATCCCATATTGCTAAATGGATGGGAAAAGGCATGGGATGAATTCAAAAGGACTGCATCCACAACAGCAGTGGTCTGTAGCCTAACTGGCTAAAAGGCACCATGAAGTTATGGCAGGTCACCTGTCAGTGACTTGTGGCAGAGAAATCAGGAGCTGCGTTTATGACAGTGTCCTCCGGGAGAAACAGCACACTTCCATTGTTTCTGGCAGAGGATTGCAAACAACACAGTCAACCAACAATAGCTGCAATTTAAGTCTTGTTTGGATCTGATAATATTATGTAACCAGAAAATGCATCTGTCATGTGAATAAGGAGGGGTTACAGAATTCCCCACAGTGATAACAACTCGATATGTGCTGCTGCCACAAGATAAATATATTCAGCCAGGTATCAGATGCCTAGAGAAGAAGACAGTAAGGAGTAACTTGCATGTGTTATTCTGATGGTTGTCTGCCCTTTAGTTTCTCCCAGAGACCTCTGAAAGCATTCAGGAACTTAGCTCTGCATGTGCAGCCCAGCCAACTTGAGGATGCACACTGGTCCACCCCTTCAAGGAAGTACTGGATGTTGAACACATGAAAAAGGTGTGATCACAGGTCACTGCCATGGCATAACATCTGCCTTTCATCACTTGGCCAGAAACACTGGAAATTTTAGGGTGGTTATTTTTGCATCTATCCTCCCAAAGAACCATCTATTTGGAGTGCATGTACTCTAAGCAACCATGCAAACACAGACTGCTGAGACCAGTTTAATGAGGTTCAACAAGGCCGAGTGCCAAGTCCTGGTCTTGGGTCACAACAACCCCATGCAGTGCTACAGGCTGGGGACAGAGTGGCTGGAAAGTGGCTCAGCAGAAAAGGACCTGAGGCTTCTGGTCAGCATGCAGCTGAATGTGAGCCAGCATGTGCCCAGGTGGCCAAGAAGGACTATGGCATCCTGGCCTGCATCAGCAATAGTGTGGCAGCAGGACCAGGGCAGGGATTGTCCCTCTTTACTTGGCACTGGTGAGGCCATGGCTTGAGTGCTGTGTTCAGTTTTGGGCCCCTCACTACAAGAAAGACACTGAGGTGCTGGAGCATGTCCAGAGAAGGGCAACAGAGCTCCCGGTGACAGTTTGGAGCTAATGAGAAGTGGCTGAGGGAGTTGGGTTGTTTATATTGGAGAAGAAGATGCTCAGAGGAGACCTTACCACCCTCTACAACTACCTGAAAGGAGGGTGTAACCAGGTGAGGGTCTCTTCTCCCAGGTAACAGGTGACAGTATAAGAGGAAATGGCTTCAAGTTGCACCAGGTTTAGATTGGATAATAGGAAAAATTTCTTCACTGAAAGGGCTGCAGAGCATTGGAACAGTTTGCCCAGGAAAATGGTGAAGTCACCATTCCTGTAAATGTTAAAAAAATGTGTGGTAGTGGCATTTGAGGACATGGTTTAGTGGTGAACATGATGGTGGTGCTACCTTTACAGCTCGATGATCCTAGAGGTCTTTTCCCACCTTAACAGTTATATGCTCTGGCCCTTCTTTCTTTTATGACCACTCCTGAGAACTTGGCACTATGACACATTGTGGCAAGGAGTTGAACCTTGGGACATTTGTGCTATCAAAAGGGTAGAGGCAGTGTCCACACTTACACAGGATTAATATTGTCAGTGCACACCGGCACTGTCCATCCATGACAAATCCTACTATCAACGGAAGGAAAAGCAGACACATTTGAGACTGTTTATGCTAAATCACTGTTTACTCTTTCTCAGAAGCACTTAACTTTTCTCTTCCTTATGAATAACAGCAGGCAAGCTTTTCTAGGACCAAGAAAGTCAATAACAAAGATTTCTTCAAGCTATTTTGGGAGCTTTGAAAGCCAATGATTTGTTTTGCATACAACTACAGTGGGTTAAGTGGATGTATCTGGTCTGTACAGGGCTGAGCCTGTATCCAAACTGTTTCCAAAACTTCCCATCCACTGCTCCTTTTACTTCTTGGGGCGCAGCACTTGTAGAAAGTTTTTCAGATAAGATACAGTTTGTAAATTTTTTCCAGACAACTTTCCAGACATGGTTCTTGAAATCACATTTTAGAGAATTTTGACAATAATATTGTGTTTTCAGTGTGATATAGGGATCTCTTTTCCTTCTCAGGCATCGCTGCTGAGCTCTGCCATGGTTTCTTTTAAGTTGTGGATGTCACGTATCCTTAACATTACTATTAGGGCTTTTTTGACTGCTGCTCTGCGTTTTTTTTCATCTTCCAAACTGCAGCTTGTATTGCTGACATTTCTATTAAAGTGATATTAATGATATCTTGGCTAAGTTCCTACATTTCACTAGATGTTGTATTAAGGTGGAACTAACTCTGTTTGGAAATCTTGTGTCTTCTATTTTTTTTTTTTTTCTGTGTTGTTCTACCCAAATCTGAGGATGTTTTGCACCTTTTCTTTCAATTCACCTATATATTCTTTTGCAGATTGTCACTTGGGAGAAGGCTCTGCATTTACTCACTTCACTGTAGTTTCTTCTTCAATCATTAGTTCTTCACTTTCTTTTTTTTGCATTTCCCTGCTCTGTCTGCTTCCTTGGGCACCTCACTTCCCCGCCTGGAGTTTTCCAGTGAGCTTTGCAAGTTTTCATTGTAGTTTTTTTCTTTCCTGAGAAGTTCTCCACATCTCTCGGTTTCTCCAGTTCTGTCTCACTAGATCAATACCCAGTTGTTCCACACACAGCTTGATGTGTACTGTATCTGGATAATGTCAATTATTCTTCCAGTGTGCCTTTTCTCCTTTCTCTCAATCCATTCCACAGTAAAGAAGGAGCTTCTTGCATCACCATCTATTCTTTTCCAGTACATGATCTGCCTTATATTACTGCATCTACTCTGCATTTTCCATGATCTCTTTCTCTTTGCAGGAGCCTAGCTGCACTGTTAGCTCAGCTCTCTCTGCCATGCAACTCTGCTCAAAATAAAATCAAGTATTTCTGAGAACTGACTGTTCCTCTTAATGTGACTGTAGGAACAAAAGTGCAACACGATCTTCTTCGTCACAGGAATTATAACGTGCTCTGGCTGAAGGACAGGAGTTCTGTTTCTGCTTTGTGGGTCCTCCTGCCAATGTTATTTGTGCTGAGTTGAGTCTTGCTCAGCTGATTCTGCTCTTGAAATCAAAAGAGGAACCTCAGAATGAGGAAGGCCAAAGGGATTGGTCCTAGTGTTATACATTCATTACTAAAGCTGTTGCTCAAAGTACTGGACAATCTTCACAAACCTTAAAAAAAAAAAAAAAAAAGACCAAAACCACTATGCCAGAACCAGAGCATTAGGAAACTGTTCCATTAGGAACTCAGCAGGAAGGTGAAAAGTTTAAACAAGTGAAAAACAGAGTAATAGACAGCCGTTGGAGATTGTGGTGTAGATGTGCTTGTACAAAAATATTAATGAAGTACATTGTCAAAGACATAATACCTCTAATTCAGCCATATGTAAACAGGCACAACTCCAGATGAGTAAACCAAACTTCACCCACTTAGACTCTGACTTCATCTTCGTGTGTGTCTGCACACAGAATCTGCATTTGTGAAAGGAGGGATTTCACTTGTGCATGTTTTGATATATATCAATGATAAAAATCTTTGAGTTTATTTCTAAAGTATATTTTCATTTTCTGTAATCAGAACTGGGCAAATTTTGGACAACTCTAGTTTCTTCATTCTGGCACTTGGGAGCTCCAGAATACTGTTTTCAACTGCTAGCTCTGACAGCAATTACATGCACAGCTTTGAGCAAATCACTAAATCCCTCATTTCTTAATGGAGAATAGACCTCTTCTCCGTCTCCTGCTCTTTGCTTCTTTAGAGTGAAAGCTAGAGAAAGCATGAATATCTGTTCATATCTGGCACAATACAGTCCTGGTCACCTTGGGTGGAGCCCCAGAGGCAGGAGAGGTGCTGCTGCAGTAGAAAGTTTCCAGGTCCACCAGCAAAGGACTAGGATGCAGTGGAGGTGAGCAAGCAGGTGAGCAAGAAACCAGCGCTTTAGGAGCCAGGACGCACGAGAGCTGTCCTGCAACCTATTGCTCACTACAGCACAAGGCAAGAGCCACACGGTTTAAGATTAAGCAAAAGAGCAGAGATGTGTAATTACTTCTTGGTGCATTTGGGTTTGGGTTTTTTGTTTTTTTCCAACACAGACACAAGCCTTTTAACACTGCTATAGTTTGGTCTTGTTTATATGTTTATAGCTACGGCTTTCCCACTCCTGCTGATAAATGATCCCTTCTGCCAAGGTCAGTACCAGTTGCTTCTGTAAGAGCACACTTTTCAAAGACACAGGAAGGTGGTCTTGTCTGTAAACAACACTGAAACACTTGTTACAAGAGATATTCAGTATGACAGAGGTGTTTATTAGACCTAGCTTAGAAGTCTCCTACATAGACTAAACTGACTGGCATTTTTAAGCAGACACAGATAAAGAGACAAAAGAGGTCAGTGTACTTTGAAAGGAAGAGACCCAAATGAGAGGGAGGAATGTGTGTCTTTTGGCATGTACTTTTCTGCTTCAAGCAGTCACCTCAGCCTTTGAAAGCCAGCCTACCTTTTCTCACTAAAACGCTCAGACACACAAACCAGGTATTGATCAAATCTTATTATGAAATCTAAAATCGGTCATGCCTACAGGGCAAAACATGTCTTTTACTGCTGGCAGGAAAGATTTATGGCATCACTAATGACTTTGGTCTTAAGAAAAATGAAAGAGAAATATGCTTGCTTTTAAAACATTCATCTTAAGTGAGGTCTCCAGGTATGGTCAAAATATTTTTTTTTAAAAAGCACAACTCACTTTTTCCGCCCCCCACGTTCCTGTAGCATATAGTTGGCTGCAGACAGCCACACTTCTTGGACTAAATGGAAATTTTGCCTGTTCTCCAGATAATGTTGTTTGCAAAAGGAAACAAGGAAACCCATGGGAAGATATTGAAGACAAAAGGCATTTTACTATTATTATGGTAGACATTTGGTTTTGCCAACCTCAGTTTTCTTGTTTTTAAACAAATTTCTGCTCTAAAATCCCAGAACACTACACAGCTTTTCAATGTGTCTGCTCTATACCAGTCTTTTCACTCCATGTGATGCAACCAAATCAATCTTCTTAGCACAGTTTTTCTGAATGGCAGCAGCACACTGACAGTGGCGGAGTTAGAAGAGTGTTTGATGGCCAGGTTTGCATCTTTGGTGTTGTCCCCAGTACCAAGCTATCCATATTTCAAGTGCTTCACAGACCAGAGGAGGAGGAATGTTCAGTTTGCCTGTTTTCAGATTTGCTGCAGGGTGGAAGGGGAACTTTATGAGTCACAGCTGTGCTTATTTGATGGTTTCCTGGCTTTTTACAGTTCTGCCACCCATGAGCCACCAAGTCTGCCATCGCATAGTGGTGGGTGGAGCAGCTCTATGACATGATCATTTTAAAATCCCAGCCCAGGATTTGTTTTGATGTTGGAGATTGGCCTCCTTTTGTCACAGAGGCCCCTATTTTACACCCACGCTCTGTGGCCCTGCACCACACGTCCTGTGTTCTGCATCACTGAGAGTCAGGCGTGACATTTTCACTGCCAGCTGGCAAGGCCAGGCCAGTCTCGTGGCTGTGATGTCTGCAAGGAGCTCCAGTTCATGTCTGTGTCATCATGGCAGTGACATGCTAGTTTACATGGAGCTGAAAGGCTGCGGCACAGGCTGAAACCAGGACAATCTCTGTGTCAGTAAAAGCATATAGGAAGACACGGTAAGGAGTAAGGATACTTTTTATGTCATTTCAAACTCCAAACCGAGAGTCACAAGCTTCCAACAGCTAAAGATGTATGGAGTGGCCATGCACCAACTGCATCTTTGTTATGTTTTTTAAATTATAAGACTTGCCTGTTCGACTTAAAATTGATGTTTCACTCTTCTGGAGACTGTCAAAGCCTGGTCTCCTCCTCAAAGAGTTTAAAATCCCTACCATTGCTGTCACCAAGTTTTACATTTAAATGGAACATTTGAAACGAGAATATGTTTTTTTGACTACTGTTATTAATTTAAAAGTTTTCAAGGCTCCCCCCTCCACTACATATTCTGAGGGACTTTCTCCTTGAAATCTCTGACCCTGGCATGCTCCAGAAATCTTGGGAGCTGCTCTGGACTGCAGCAGGTGGCCCGCTCACAGATGGGTCCCAGAACTGCTCATGCCACCCTCCTCCCCTACTTCTCCTGTCTCCAGCCTAATCTCCACTACTCTGAGTAGACGAGAGTTTCTAAGGATGGTGACTTTTTAGAAAACAGATGCTTTTTTTACCGGCAACCATGCACTATTCACCTGAAGATAATCCTCCTCCAGATAAAATCCATATAGAAGATTTAGTGGATAGAAGAGAAGCAGATTCACTGTTCCTGGTAGACTTTTGGAGGCAGAGTGGAATCTAGAATGGGATGGTACATGTTCTCATCAAGCCAATGATGCTGAAAGGAGCTTTTCCTGCTCTGCACAGGCAGCATACTTACTATGAGCGATAATCTGCTATTTCTTGTACTCAGAGTATTTTGTACTTCCAGCAATATAAGGCCAATAAAATTTTGGCGCAACAAAGCACAAGCTCCTGACTCAGTAGGATGCAGAACAGGGAAGTCCTGCTGCCTTTTATTCTCAGGCTTCTTTCCAGGGAGCACGGGAATTTGTTCTGCTGAATGAGCAGTGTGAGGAGGTTTGCAATTTGAGGAGCAGCACTGTGTGCAATCCTCGCTTGAATGGCTGACCAAAAGAGCATCTGGAAACCAACCGTCCTGAGTCACAAGGAGTGCATTACTCCAGGCTTCCTGGGAATGTGCTAAAATACAGGGCTGTATTCCTATTTTGAATATGAGGGATATTGTTCTGTCACACTCCCTTCAGGTACCAATGGGAGTCACAGGCCAAGCTACCTAGGCATGAGGACAGTGGTGTGGACCCCTTCATATAAAGCCCCTTAAACTACACTGGCCTTTTAATGACACTGAGAACTTGATTTTGACCCCAAATATTAATTCATCATTGCCTGTATGACCTTCGTACTTTGTGGCAGTAACTGATTTCTGGAGTTCACACAAGTCATGCATGTAGCTGTGTGAATGACTTCATGGTCTTCTTCTTATTAGGTACTATCTCCCCCAAAAATGTAATCTTTCACTTATTGTAGTAGATAAAGGCTTGGCTGAATCATACTAGGCACAAAGAATGGGTCACAGTTCAAAAGGAAAAAGAGAATAATAGGGGTCAGAAGAGTTTGGCTGAGAATATATTCTTTAATGCAACAAATTTAAAAGCTATCCTAGCAAAGTTCATGAAGGCATAATAAATTGTGGTACTCAAAAGGCTTACTTGGCATATTATACAGATTTTAATTTAAAATTTAGAGAACATACACAATGCTACTCCTCTCATAATTTTTTTTAAATCATTTTGGATCAGGATTTTTCAGTTCTCTCACACAATTGGTAACTTCACTTAATCAGTGCTTACAGGACCACATAAGCTCACTGTACCTGAGTTGCAAGAACATTCACTACCATGCAACAGCATTCACCCTTTTCTGGGAAGAACCCAGGGTGAGGAGTGGATTTAACTTGACTCATTCAGCTGCTCATAGTCCTCAAACACACCCTGAACAAGAAAGGTAGATTCTTTGCAGACACATAAAGGGAATCCTTCTTATTTGTCATTACAGTTTTCAAACAAATATTTTCTACTATGTGTCAGAAAGTAAGATATATTGCTGGGATGATGGATCAGTGATTCAAAATGGTATCTGGAGGATTTTGTCTGAAAAGGAGGCTTATTTCTGCTTTTTTCTTTTTCAGGCTATGAATCTTGTCCAATAGATGCCAGACAAATAGCAAGAGGCACAGGGATACTGCTGTTTCCAGTGATTCAAGCCTTACTCCACCTGAGACAGGAGTCTCATTTCTTTGACCAAGAGATTGGGTCAAATCCCTGGCTTAAGAATTTCTTCCCAACTAGAACAAGTTCAACAGAAAACAATCAGAACAGGGCATATTTGTGAAGCCTCAACGTTACATAGCTTAAGTAAGTGGCCACGAGTGTGTGTAATTCAGCAGTAAGGCTCCCAGTATATAGAGGCAAACAACCTTGCACCCTGACCTATTTCTTCTCGTTCAACCTCAATATTTTGCAACGTTCATGAGCGTTTTTGCTGAGAAGGAAAAAAACCCAAATAATTTCAATATATCTGTGTAAGTGCTAAAGACCAAATTTCTGGTTGAGCAATTTAATAATGTGGGGTTTTAACTCAACCTCCTTGTAGGGCAAATGCTTCTGCAGTTCCTGCTAACCTTCACAGGTCATGTACACCTACCTCAAAGAAAGAAAAACTTTTTGTTTTTAGACTTCATGCATAGTTTATTATCTGGAGACTGATTTTTGGCCCAGAGTCTTCTGTGGACCAGTTCCAGAACAATTTGAAGAGATCAGTCTCAGGTGGTATATTAAAGATTTCCTATTGCCTTTGATTGTTGCATCCATTTAATGACCATTCAAATGGAGCATGTTCCTCTTCATTACCTATATTATAAAATAATTTTTAAAATCATGTTCTTAAAAATTATCATTAATCTTCTGATGTTAAGCTCAAATACTCAATTATAGGTTCATCTCCTAACTGCTATGGGAAAAAAAAATAATGCCCATTTTAATCACTCACTGTTAAGTTTCTGGTAATTAATTCAATCCCAAAACTAGTGAGTACCTTCCTCTATTCTACTCTGTTGAATACTAGTACTGGGTAAAACCATATAGCGTGGCCTGTTTCTAATTATACTCTCATGTTTCCTCCTAATGAACAAAAAATCTCCATTTGGTACATTGCCTGTTAACCTCTGTAGAGGTCAGTGCCTTGTTCCTGTAACGCAGCACACCTTTTTCTCTTCCATTTAACACAGTTATTACTTTCTGCAAGGCAGGATGTTTCTTGTTCAGACTGATGCACAATCAAGCTGGTCCTTTTCATTCAATGTATTGCGTACTTCTGTATTCGAAGGCTCAGGGAAAAGTAATTAAGCCTGACCACGAGTGCAATAGCTGCCTCAGAGGGTTGCCCTGGCTACTCATCCTTTGTGTGCAAAATTAATGACTGATAAAACATGTTTTCCATAAAAATACATACATGCTCTTGGATTGAAGATCTTAAGCCATGGTAGCGGAAGGACTTGAATTCAATTATTGCTAGTCCTGAACAATCTGATAGCCATTACTACCATCAACAAAACTATGGGTATCAGCAACCCATATTCTTCTGCCTACCAAACAGCTTATTTTTGTCATGGTCTAAAAAGCCCAGTTCTGTGGCAGGAAATTTCAACCAATATACTCAATAGTTTCTGATTCTGTATTGAGAAATAAAACAAATAAATACATAGGGAACAACTCAGCTTTGCAACTGACAGCTCTCCTCCTCCCTTTTCACTCTCTTTGTTGCACTCAGCCCTTCTGACAAGTGACTGATGACACAGGGGACTCGGTTGCTCTTCCTTTACTCTTGCTTTTCTCATTTCTGATTTCACTGCCCTGGTACAGGGTCCTGCACAGGCTGCATGCCCTCTTCAGCCTCCTGCCCACCCTTTCTGGGTGACTCTGTTCTGTGCTGCCTGACAGGCTCCTGAAGGCAAAAATTAAAAAACCAAAATCTGATGGGGCCCCAGGTTTGTTTTATGGCACAGCTCAAAAGCCAGAGCTGGAGCTATTTTTCCTTTCTCTCAGTGCTGGAGAGGTCACCATCAGGGCAAGCATGTCTCCGAAGAGTTACTATGGAAATTACCATGCACTTTGAACACCTTTTTCCTACTGAAAGAAAGGAGAACTGGCTACCTAGAAACCTTGGAAAATCACAATCCAAGCCAGCCAGCTTCTGGCAGCTGGTCAAAAAAGTAGATGCACCACCAAGAAAGGTGTGCTCATATTTTAAAAATATGGGGTAAGACTTCCATCAAGTTTAAAGTGGTTTTAGTTGATGAGGTCAAGGACTCTGTCCCCTCTGTTTGCTGGCACTAAACAAATGGCTTTCTACTTGTTTTCCATTGTAGCCCTTACTCTGCCTGCCCTGTGAAAGAAACACAAAGGAACTTCAAGAACAATTGCAAACAAATGCTGCAAATACTACGTGTGGGATTGTAAACACAAGCAGTGATTCAGCCCTAAATGGCAAAGGGAGTAGCAGGCAACCAGGCCTTCAATTATTAACTAACAAGGCTGGACTGACCCCAAGGTTTTCCTCGGTGCTTGTGAGGCAGAGCAGGGGCATTTCACTGAGTGCACAGCATCAGCCAGGGAAAGCAGAGCTGTGGCAGGCAGCCTGCAGAGCACTCCTAAGGGCCCAGTAGCTGGATTACATGGGCTTTGCTCCTGTGGAGCTGAGCAAAGCCTGTCTTCATCATCCTAGCTCACTCTCTCTGGGCGGGGAACTGTATCCAGAGCTACTCATCTCTTTCCATCTGGGGTGTCCCAGGGTGCCCTCTCCCCCTATTCTAGAAAGAGAGAGAAGGGCTTCCTGCAGCTTCTTTGTGTGCCCAACACCTACAGGATGGGTGTTAGATAACCCTAACAGTGTCTGTGGAATAAGTAATGAGATCGTGTGAATTCCATTCTTATAATCTGGAGACCATTCCCAGTCTTTAGTGTCCCTGGGACATCATGCTAAAGTTCAGGGGAAGGAAATCTCATAGAGCATCCCAGGAAAAACCTCAGATGTTCTTCTTAGGGAAACAGAGCACCTAGAAAACTGGGTTTCCAGCTCTGTTATCTGGTATCCATGTCTCCTGCCTTCCTGCTGAGGAGGGCTGACACGAAAATTGCCCCCACCACCTGACCTCTGCTTCTTTCTCAGTGTGGCCCTGCCCCAAAAAGCTGTATCAGATCTCTAATCTCTACCAACACCAGCAGAGGTTTGGGGGAGCTAGGTGAAAAAGGAGGCAGAGGAGTCCCAGGGAAGAAAAGAAAGCAGAACTTGCCTCCAAGGGTCTTGTGAGCAGTCTGCATCCACACTTGTCTACTTTCATTTCTTTCCCTCTTGTTTGTTCTTCATTGTTTCTTGGGGTTTTTAAAAATTTATTTTATTCTAATTTTAGCTTTCTTAATAAGTGCAACCTCAAAAGCACTTAAATGGAAGTAAAACAAGAAATAAGAGACCTGGTGTCACTTCCGACAAGGGAATTGGAGCCTTTCCAGCCTCTCAAAGACAAGCGTATAGCAGAAACCCAGCTCTGGTAGAAAGCAGTTGCTCACAGTTAACCTAATTCTAGATTTGATTTTTTTTTTTTTCTTCTTTTTCCTTATCTATTAGGTCTGTTCAGACACAAGGATCAGAGATGAGCCACAAAGGACAGAAATATGTTTGCCACCTAACTACACCAGGCCTTTTTGTGACAAAGGGTGTGTGCAGAGCCACAGTGAAGACAACCAGTGTTGGAGCTGAGCATTGGAGCAGAGAGAAAGTTTACAGAGGAGGTGTTCAAGCCAGAAAAATTAATGTGCCTGTGGAAACATACACAAGAAGTGGGTTCCTAGACTGTTCATTAATTAAGCTTGGAGACCGGAAAGATTATTGCAATAGGAATTATGTTTAATAAAGGAGGCATCTGCTCTGGAGGAAAAGTGTATCTCCCAGTGCCTGACATTGTTCCTGTATTTACACATATCAGGAAGGAATTTCTCCCTATGTACCTACAACTATAATTTTCTTTTGTCCTACATATTCATCACAGGATAACCCTGTTGACTATAATGGAGTGTCACCTGGCATGCATTTTCCTGCGCCTTGGAAGAATATACTGTGCATGGATCCTGCATACATTATTTGAATGGAAGAACTAAGAAAACAGCATGAAATGTATTCATCAGCTTGACTAACAGAGGTGTTGCACACCTGCCGGTCAGTGGAAAGTGGGGACAGAGGTATCTCCTCTTTTGCATTCTGAGGAATTCTGAGATTATTGAAAGTTTTTAATGGTGCAATTAAATCATTAAAAGCAAAAAGCTACAAAATCAAATTCAGAACAATGAATGCATCAGTTCATTAATGGAACAGTTCCAGCCATCTGGTATTCATATGTTCAACGCTGGGGCTGCTATTGTGCAGACATAAATGACCCAATCTTACCTTCCAGCAACAGCTTTCATTAACTGAATGTATCCAAATTCTTTATTGTTCAGCTAGTATTACAGGCCCTGTCCTGTGTTTTGGAAAGGTTGGTGGGCGGGGGTGGGTTCAGTTTTGGTCAGTCAAAGCTTCAGTCCCACAGAATTTCTCCTCTGGGTTCGTGTGTGTGTTACCCATCCCATTGTGGACACGGCACATCTTGGAAAATTTTTTGTGAGTTCTGCTGCTGAAAAGAAAGAGAAGAGAGAGAAGGGGTCAATCATTACTTCAATAAAAATAACAACACTTAGACACTAGTAAGAAATACGGTTTCTTGAAGGAAACATAAATCTAACGTGGGACAGAATTTTTCTCTTGCCAGTATTTACTTTTTTCAAATCATAGCTCCAGCAGCTCGTCAAAGCCCACAGAGTCACAGAATGGGTAAGATTGGAAAGGACCACAGGGGATCATCTGGTCCAGCCTCAGGGTCATCCCAGAGCACATGGCACAGGATTGTGTTCAGACACTTCTTGAATATCTCAAGTGAGGGAGAATCCACAACCTCTCTGAGCAGCTTGTTCCAGTTCTCGATCACCTGCACAGTAAATAAATTTTTCCTCATGTTCAGGTGGAAATTCCTGAGCATCAGTTTTTGTCCATTGCCTCTTGTCCTATTACTTGGCACCACTGGCACCACCAAGAAGAGCCTGGCTCCCTCCTCTTGGCACTCTCCCTTCAGATATTTTTAGATGTTGAAGAGGTCTCCTCTCATTTGTCAGTTCTTGAAGCTGAACAGGCCCCAGCTCCCTCCTCATTTCCTTGTAAGAGAGATGTTTCAGCCCCCTTGTCATCCTCTGCTGGACTTGCTCCAGGAGCTCCGTGTAAGACCTGGCATTTAAACAGACCAAACTGATGTGCAAAGTTACATACGGTACAGAGGCATCCATCTGACTTTTTCTGAGCAATTTATTTCTTCAGTCCTGTGAAGGGTATGGCACACAATTTATTGGTGTACAAATATCATCCAGTTCAAGGTGAAAGGGCACAGACAGGACAAATTATGAATTTTAGATGCTGCCTGTTGACTAAGGATCTCTGTTGGAGCAAGATTTTATATTCATTGGACCTTGCAGCTATAGCCAGAGAGGCAAGTGCTGGAGCAATGCACCCAATGGCTGCCACTGCACTTGCTGGAGGTAAAGCTTTCCTTGTTTCCCTGTACCCTCATGAGAAGGGGAATTTCAGTAATTTCATGGCAGACCAGGGCCCTATGCTTGATGAAGAGACAAATCAGAACAACATTCGCTATCCAGTCATCCCTTAACACTGTACAAACAAATGTTTTTTCAAAAACCTGGAAAACAAAAGGCTGAATGAGCAGCACTGTTCAGGCAGCATAAATGCACAGCTTCCCTAAAACAGCGGTGGTGACCCAGCCCCAGGCTCCAACACAGGTGCTCCTTGGAGCTGAAGGACACGTGGGAGTGCTCAGTGCTGCAGCCATCCCATGGGAGACACCCGCCTAGCCTCCCCCCACTGTCTTACTTCCCTCCATGGAACCTGCAGCCATCCCTGACTCTGTACTTACCACAAAACCGTAGCTCCTCATCACTGTCTGGCCTCATCCCACCACAACCATCAACTTCCATCCGGGAGCCTGCCGGCAACCTTCTGCCCCTATGCCTGCCCCAGACAAACCCCATATGCTTCACACAGCCATCAGCTCTCGTTGGTGCATCTCACGGCACGTGATTCCTAAGATTCTTATCAGTAACACAGAGGCTTATGGTTCTGTATGAGCTGCTACCGGGTTAGTCACTGATGCACTGAATTCCTTTCTGTCTCTGACAGTAACTGCCTGAAGCATCTCGCAAACCCTAGTCCAGTCATCTCAGAGCAACACGGACATTTGCAAGCTCCAGGACAAACCCAAACCTTCTTCCACAAGGAGCACTGAGCCTGGTCACTTGGACACATACCGCTCTCAGGTCTGGCACAGGCAATGCCTAAACAGCCTGATCTGACCTAGATCCTGCCACAGAGGCTAAGAGGAACAACCTTCTCCTCTGCTTTTGTGGATACATCCCTAGCCCTCAATATGCTCAGGCACGTATGGGCACTCATTTTTCCTTCAATCCTGGCCTTGCAGCCCAGCTGTTAGGGACTGGGCATGGGCAGAAAGCCATGAAGAGTCAAAGCTTGGCTTCTAGGAGCACTACGGTCACATCAGCTTTTCAGCAATGTGCTACACTTCAGAAGGATCAGGATATCCTCAGGTCCAGGCAACAAAAAGCTGAATCAGGGAGAGAGAGACTTTCCACGGAAAAAGGTGCACTTTTGCCTTGAGGAATTTAGAGGTTTCTGAGGAGTTTGCGGCTCACAGAACGTCATGTTCTGAGGAGACAGGCAGGGCAGAAGCACTGCCAGCCACCACAGAACAAAGATGTCATGGCTTCATGGTAAGGCTGCTTTCTTTCTGTGAGATTTCTGATGTGTCTGAAGTTTCTCTGGAAAACAGCATGTTTTCTAACTGTAGGTAATGTTATTTGCTCAGATTCCTCTGTATCCTGTTCTGAACAGGATGCAGAGGTCCCCAGCATGTGAGCACTGGGCTTCAGATTGTGTGTATGCAACAAATGAGAAAAAAATCAAACTCCAGGGAGTGCTTTATTCTTTGTGAATTGTTGGAGAGGTTCTTTGTAACGTAACACATGCTTTAGCAATCTACTACAAATGGTGGGACCTTAATAAATAAAAGCTGATCAATAAAAAGTGAAAATATTGTTCAAGGTCTCTAATTATTCCTATATCAGATAGTGCTGAAGCATGCCATTTTTTTCCACAGTAATTAGAAGTGATCTCATCTAATGTTTCTTTCAAAGCATCCATTGCACTGAAAATTTCAACACATATCCAATTTCAGCACATTTCCAAAATGAAATTATCCATTGCTATCCACATCAGAGTATGCTGCATAGAGAAATGACAGAGTGAAGAGACATTTTAAGTGTAAATTCCCTGAATTTTTATTTTTAATTAAAAACACCAGAGGTACTTTCCAGGCCCAGACTGAAGAGGAATTAGATGTTTAACTTTTCTGGGTTTGTATGACTAATCTTGCAGCCACTCAGTCGAAACTGTATGAATGCTGAGAATTAAATATAAATATATCAATGTCTGCATATGTTAAGCATATTTATGATTTGAATCAGTTCACTAAATTGAGCATATGGATCTTACATGGTTTGTTCTGGAAACAGAAGTTTTTCCAGACTGAAGGATGTGAAAACTACTTCCCTATCTCATGCAATTCAGTACATCTGTGTGTGATTACATAAACACGTCCCAGACCACAGAGCACCACAGCCAAGTCTCATAGCAGTTACATTCATTAAACGTCAGACCATGTGATCTTCCCTGGACCTTCAATATTTGCCTGTTTGTAAGATTTACTGAATATTCCCTATATTTTCTATTTAGAGCAAGAGGGGTTGACTAAGAATTAATTACATTATCCTTGAATAAATGACAAGTCAATGTTTCGAGGCTGGTCAAGCGTGACTGAAGTCACTAAGAGAAAACACAAGAACTGAAAAAACATTGCTGCTTTACCATCAGTTCACTGAAAGTGGACTCAAAAATACTTTCCTTTCAAATGTTTGTAATCATTTTCCCTTCATATAATTCCTTCTCATGCACAGATCAGCCCTTCCCCATGAGCTCAGGACTGCTATTTTCTGCTATTTTCCTTCAGGAGTCAGTAGCTAGAGTTGCTTCAGAGAACAGCCCAACCAACAATTTTTGAGTAACCACAGGGATGCTAAGCAGTTGTGATTTCTGATTTGCAGATGTAGTAGCTCTTAGCAGCAAGCACTGTCCTGCTGAAGAAGGCTCCTGCATGCCTGAGGTTGTAGATCTCACCCACAGAGATGTAAATCTTGTCAGATCACCCTTTGCTGGAAGCTTTTATTGCTTTTAAGTTAATCTTGGTTCTTATAGTGGTATTTGGGCAACTGGCTGAGGACAGGACAGACTTTGTAGACATGTACAGGCAGTTCATGTCCCAAAAAGATGAGTGAAATCTGTTTTATAATGAAGCTACAGAAGAAAGACTGCCACACGACTGGAGGAAGAATCAATTTTGCATTCTGAAGACCTGCTCTCTTATCAGTGGCTCGTGTAAGTCATCCCTTTTCTACCACCAGGGGAGGACACGTGCAGTTTGAGCACACTGTTTCAAGCCTGCAGTTGTCTAGCCCGGATGTGGCCTGAGCATAGGTGAGAAAATTACTAAGATCTCTCACCATAATTGGTGTATAGATGCTAAACCGTGTATTAGAGCTTGTAACAGAACATGCTTCTTGGTCACCTCTTGCAAACACTTGGTAGCTTGCTTTAAGGTAAAAGATGAAATCCAGCATTTTCCAAAGTTAATAGCCCGCTGAATACTTAACAAAACTTTTCAGCACGTTGAAGTCTAGTCTTAGAGCAAAATTACAAAGCTGAGGACAAAAACAAGGTCTGTGTGGTGACAACAACTTCCTAAAAGAAAAGCACCTCACCAGCCATAACAGCAAGAGATCTGCTCTCACTGGTGCCAAAAACCTGCCTAATAACCATACCCGTGGTGCAGCAGGTACTGCCAGTAGACACTGTCCTCTCTGTGTTGATGGCACACAAGCAAAGATCAGCGTTGAGAATTATCTCTGCTGCTTTCTCGTTCCTTGGGAAATACGGGTGCTTTAACTGGGCTTGGTGCTTCATTATAGGCTTCTGTACTGCTGGAGGCATTGATGGCTTGTACGGCTGTGTGTAACCCCCGCAGAAATATCACTGGAGGGGTTAGAAACGCTTAGCCATTCTGCCACTGAACACCAAGGGTTGTGCAAGGCACGTCTTTTCACTTGACGCGTGTACGTGCAAAAGTGGCCTCTAGATACTCCTGCAATCCAATGAAATCCGAGTATTTCACAGTAAAAACTGATAGAGGGCAGGGGGTGGGGAAAAAGAAGTAATTCGAACCTGGTTGTGCATAATTAAAAAATAATTCTTCTAATCTGGAAAACTGTCTATTGGGCAACCCTGTCCCTTTCCAAGGATGAGTGCTCGGTGAACCTGCAAACTGACTATTCCTGTGACTGAGGTTCCCAAACGGAATCTCGAAGAGAGTCGAAAGTTTCACAGGACGAGCACTGTGGCTGCTCCGGCAACACCTGCACACCACGCCACGCACCCCGAACCCCACGGCCCTTTCCCGGGGCAGCCTCCGCGACCGCTCAAGCTCTGCTGCGGAGAGCNCATTCCTCCCTCCCTCCTTCTCTCCCTCCCTCGCTCCGTGCCTGTGTGCGCGCCGGCGGCGGCGGGGCCGCGCTCCTCCAGCCGCGCCCGCGCAGCCACCGCAGGTAAGCGCAGCGCGGGCTCGGGGCGGAGCGGGGCGCGGGGGCCCGCCGCTCTCGCCGGAGAAAAGGTGCCCGCTTCCCATTCGCCGCGGGCTCCGTGCTCACGGCGCCGTTCCCCTCCTCGCTCTGGTGTTTTCTCTGGTGTTTCGGAAGCCGGTGTGAGTCCCGCGGCTCGCAGTGGTGCGCGGGGCGGCGCGCCTTGGCCAGGGGCCCGCTCCGGCCGAGCGCTCCTTCCGAATGGGCTCCAGGGGGCTGCGGGCGTCGGGTCCGGCTGCTGCTCCTGCTGGACTAGCGTGTCCGGGGCTGGCGTGGAATAAGTGATGGGCACTTGTTTGATTAAGGGACACTAACAGGACTTACTTAGGGTCTATCCTCATATTTTTCTTTTCTCTCTCTTTTTTTTTTTTTTTTTTTCCTTTCCTCCCCGCGTCCCCTCTGAAGTCTCTTTGGATTTATTTATACCAAATTAAGGCAGTGGAAAAAGTCCTAGTTAAGAAATGGTTGCCACCTCTCTCTCCTGACTTCCTCAGTCCTTCGGACGAAGACCCTGCTAAAGTCCGATGGGAGCAGTGTCGGTGTATCCGTGGTGTTTGCAAAGGTAAAGGACAGGGAGAAGATGAATGACAAGCATAAGGGTGTGGATTGTTAAAGACTGGGAGCGGGGAGAACAGGAGGGAAGCTAGAGGACAAAAGCCGTTAGCAAGCTGAAGTGAGAAGACAGAGGTGGAACCAGAGGGACCAAGTTTCTTCCTCTCACTTCTTTTCCTGTGTTCTTTTTAAATAGCTCCACAGTGGGAGCCATCCCAAAAAACTTCTTCGTATGGAAATATGTGAAAAGTGTTTGTTATCAGAAAAATGTTGGAATGTCTAAATTCAATTTTCTTGGGGATTTCTCTGAAACAAGCTCACACCTTCATGACTTCAGTTGTCTGTGGATGTTAGAAGCTGCCTAAATCCCCTCTTTCTTCTTTTTTTTTTCCATCCTTATATGCTCCAGGTTTGAGTTGGTTTTTTGTGTGTGTTTTTTTTTTTGTTGTTGTTGTTAGCTTGTTTGCATGCTTTTTTGTCTAGTTTTGGGTTTTTTGAAGTTTCAAGGCAAAATAACTTAGGGGAGACCCTGTAGGCAACTTGTGTTCTCAAAGTGTGGGGCAATTGAGGTAGCTGCAGTCTTTTTAGTGCTAAGAACTGCTGCAACTCTTATCTTTTCAAAGAAGGTTTTTGCATGCTAAGTCAGGTTTGGTGTGTTGTACCATTTGGTCTAAAATGAATCACTCTTAGGTCTGGGAGTCATGTTTCAATTTGGCGGCCAGGGCTGTGTGCCTGTTACTCTTGTGCGAGGATGGGCTATACTGTAGTACTGAAATAATATTTCTGGCAATTGCAGCAGTGGGCTGAAGCAATACTCTGTGTGCACAGGCGTAAGTGAAGCTCTGCCCTGCAGCTCGCTATTACTGGCTATAGGCGTGCCGCATGTTTTCCCTTAACTGATATGTGCTCGGATTTACAAAGCAACTTGATAGGCCTGTGTTTTACTGTTGTTTTTATTAAATATTAACCACACAAAATCAGATGCTGCATTGCTTCGGAGCAGATTGACACTGTCTCATCTTGTGCAGTTTTACGTGAACGGTGGTTGTTTTCCTTTTTGTGCGGCAAATAACCGAGGAAATGTTATTTGGGAATACCGAGAAGCACTGTTGCATGATCAGTATGGTGTTGTCTTTATCACTCCCTCTTACAGATTGCACTAGTTAGACCCTTGGCTGCTATAAACCTTGTTCTGAGAACTTAGCAGTAGCAGTGCTGGTTGGAGAGAGGAAAACATTGGCTGGTGTCTGCTTTCTCTTCCTCTGCTCTTCAAAACAAATATTGAGGGTCGAAAGTTAAACAGCTTTTGAGACGAAACACATGGAAAATGCAAAATTAAAGTAATGCTACACTGTGTACCCAGCTTTAATAAGTGAACTCCATGTGTGAGTAACAGACAGTCTTATCAATGTCTGCAAAAATACTTTATGGTCATGTGGTTTTCATCAGTAACTCTGGAAGACTAACTAAAATATAATTCCTTCTCTGCTTAAAAATGGGAGAAAATAACAATCTGTCTTTAACTTTGTCTTGTAGTGTCACACAGTGAAACTATTTGGGGAATCCAGGAGAGGGTATTGAAGAAAGTATAGAGTATAAACTAGAGTATAAATTTGGGTAGTACTTACATGGGATTCACTTTTATGTCACTGTGACGAGCCCTTAATAACACTTAAATGGATAGTTAGCTGTTTCTCCGTGGCCTCTCCATATTGATCTTGCTTTGTCTCATATTCAGAGGTTTAAATCGAAGGGCAAGTAATTCTTCTGAGCAGTTTATTCCTTTGGGAGACCACCACCATCTTCCCTTTGAGTACCCAGCAGTTTGACCGCTCTCAGAGGTGAGCTGCCTTCTCCAGATGCCAGAAGAGCTGGCTTTGAGCACCTCTAGGTGGTGACCTGCCAGCACTTACTGAGCACTGTTGCTGTGTATCTGGCTTTTTTTTTTTATCATATGGATGCAGAGGAGAATTGAGTGCAGCTCTTTTGCCATCAGGGTTGAGTGGGCAACTCCTCACAGCTGTTGCTTACAGTCTTGGTGATGCCCAAGGCTATGTGGAGGAATTTGAGAGTGGGAACAGGTTGTACTATGTGGCAGTTGTCCTTTTTACGGTTGTTTCCCTCAGAAAATCAGAATTTGCTACATAAGTGCAATTTCCTTCCTTTCAGAAAGAAAAATGTATATAATTTAAGGGACACTTAAATTCAGCTTAAATCCATCTAAATGGGATATTTGAAGAGTGGCTGCTACACATAATGCCAGGGAAAAGATGTGTACAACTGTTTTACTAATAAAAGGGTAGAACAGTATTTGATCCCCCCAGAATCTTTAGTTAGTGGATTAGTTCTCTATATGTTGTGCATTTCACTGTTTCATCTTTCACAGTGGGCTGTATAATTTTTTCTGTCAGTTTAGTAGGGTGAAAAGAAAACCAACTTTTGAGAAAATAAACGGTGTGTCTTTTCTTTTTCTGTCTTCCCGTGTCCTTTCCTTTAAGATTGCTTTCCATTTAGGTATGGTCCTTAGGATTGCCTTAGGATTTTGGATAATCTGAAGGGAGAACACTGCTCTCAAGAAATGCTTGATCATGAGGGACTTGAGGCAGTACTAGCTTGAACTGGCAGTGGTTATGTAGCACCTGATGTGGTTTTAACTTTTCCAGGTGTCACAAGGTGATACTGTAGAGATGTGGCATTCCTCAGTAGTGCTGCATTAGGGCTGAACTTGCACGCTACATGTTTTCCTTCACGTGCTTTTCTTCATAGTTAGAAGCTTAAGGCTTCATCCATGGTCCATAGATATCAATGGTAACATCTGTATTGGCACTGAATGACTTTGGATCCAGTGAGAGGCTGATGTGTTGCTTTGACAGAAATACAAAATTATTCCCAGAGCAGAAGAAAGCTCTGTCAAGGAAATGAGAGCTGCTGTTCTACTGACATGTCAGGAAACTTGAATTTTGGTTTTCTCCATTTATATTTCAAGCTTATTTTCTTTAAAACATGTAGAAGCATCCCCTGTGCATTCTTGCGCCTTCATTGATGTACCGATACGTGTGACATTGAACATCTGAATGTCTGGTGCTTTGGTTTGATTTTTGTTGAAACTAGAGGAGAATTCTGAGAAGTGCCTGTCTTTGTGTACCCAGACCTCTCCTTCTCTCATCCATTGATGCTTCTTGGCTGCCTGACACTCTTTCCATACTTGCAAGCTGGTTAACAGCCCACCTGGCTTGCAAAATCTTGGTAATTGTTTGGTGGAAGATTGCACTCTAGGATCAATTTTCATTTTTTAATGACTGGTGTCTTTAATTGTTGAAAGTACTGTGTCTATTTGTGCAACAGTGAGCACCAGAAAAGAAAAGAGCCTACATAGTGGTGCTGGCTAAGATACTGTATGTGTGTCCCCATCTCACATGGCAACTCCATGATTGTGGCATTTCTCTTAAAAGCTCTTGACAAAGAACCCTTGAGGTGGTTAAGGTATTGTATTTCTCTACAGAGGAACAATAACCTTACTTGGATTAGTGCAAAGTGTCCAGAATTTCCTGATAGGCACAGCCTGGAGTAGTTTGTTGACCATGTTTTTTTCACCCCTGAACCTACTTCCTACTGGATCTGGCTGCTTCTTGAGCCAGATATTGTAGTCAGTTAGGTTAGTGCACATAAAGAAGGGAGCACTGGTGCATTTATCCCAGAAGTAAAGAAGTATTTCTCCTGAAAAAGAAAGTGAATCTTCTCCCTTTGCCTCTGGTAGGCAAAACCAGTCACAGTCTTGTGTGGCTGCTGTGGTTCAAGGAGTCTGGGTGAGGCATGCCTGCCCCTGCCAGCAGCTCAGCTGGAGAGGGGGAGCAACATCCCTCCTCTTCAAGCCACTCCCGGGATGAGTGGCCTGGACAGGGTTCTGGCCAGGGATGTGTGGGGAGTGTTTTGCTTTCCAAATGCCTTGAAGATTTGTGCTGGTGGACTTTGTGATAGATAATGGCTTGGGTGCTGGTCCTTCTGGGGAAACAGGAGCAAAGTGTTGTGCCTTGCTGCTTCCCACTCACACATTGCAATGTGGTCTGCTGCTGAAATGCTGGTGGGTGGTGTGGATCAGTGGCACAAGAAATGCCTTCAGTTGCAAAAGTAGGGAGGCTGGATCTCTTTTAGAAGGAAACATATTTTGGGAGTACAGATACTCTACTGCTGAGACCCGTATGTAGACTTTTGTGCCAACTGAACTATCTTTATTTTGGACTTCTTTAACTTGAGAGGCATTGGAAATGCTTTTTTNTCCATTTTCTTATTAAATACAAAGGTGATATAAATACGAGAGCCAAATATTATTTTTCTGCTTTTGCTTTTCACTGTGACTAAGAGGCAAACACCTCCTGAAGTGGATTTTTGAAACTGCTGAAAAAAATGCCAGTGAGTTTGATAGTCATATGTGATAAACTTCAGTTCGGTGTAGGCCTCATGTTGCCATATTACAGACCTTTCTGGCTTTTCCGTAGGAATTTACTTGCCACAGTGACCTTTGGAGTACTATGGATTTCACAGGCACTTTATGCAGTACATCCATTTCTTTGCCAGCTAGAAAATGTATTACATATTGCAGTGCTTGCAGGAGCAAGCAAAAACCCATTGGATTGACATCAAAGGCAAGATCTTTCTGTACAGAATGCTGTAGATTGTAAGAGTGGTAAAAATCTGGCAAAGGAAACGCATACAGTTTTTCACTGTAAGCCCCTTTCCCTCCCTCCTCCCCGTCTTCTTAGGGTGTGTATGTCAGATATGAAATGGTGCTGGTACATTATTTATGGGAGCAGAAGTTTTTCTTAGAAGTTCTTCGGCCATTTGAGGATGATTGTGTTCACCCTGGATGGAAAAGTGTAGCTATTGTAGTATCCCTTTTTTATTAAGAAGAAGTTAGCTGCAGCTTAAACTAAAAAATAATAAATGTTGGATGAGTATTGAATGTTTACTGCATAGAGAAATTTGTATCTTCCTTGAATAAGTGGGTCATTATTTAATAACAGCAAGCTGAACATGAACTCCAGCAAAGACTTACCAGAATCCAAGCAGTCAAAGAAGATGCTGTACAGGTTGCACCTATTTTTTAGGTGGTTAAAGGTCAGGTTGGTGTTTGTAGGAAAGGAGAAAGACTGATAAACTCTCAGGAGGAAATACCTACATAGCTGTTAAGTGTGGCAAGTGTTGTTTTGTCTGCTCCAAAAGAGTATTGATAAAGGGTCTGTAACCACTGGATTTCACTAAATGTTTAGTCTTTGATAGTGCAGTGTGCTTTTGACCTGTTGTGGTAGTCAGGCCTGCTGAAGCCTTGAGCTGGTGCTGGGGACAGAGCAAGGGGACTGGGGTGGCGTTGCGTAGCTGCAGTGTGTGAAGGGCAGTGTGCCTCCCTGAGCCAGGATGTGGATGTCCACAGCCAGGATGCTGGTGCAGAAGAAAGCCCAAGTTTGCTTGCTGCTCAATTCTGAATCAGCTTTGCTGGTGTGAAGTGAGGTGGAAGATCTGAAGAGGGAGTGGAAGGCTCTGAGGGTGCCACCAGTGCAACCACCACTGTCCTTGCAGCTCACAGCACAGAAGCCCAGTGGGTGGTGAGCATCACTACTCTCCTGCTGCTTTGGAGCAAGGGAAGATTGCTGGAGTAGCACCAGCTGCAGCTGTTGGCTGGAGGCTGGTGGCAGGAGACCTCGGAGGAGGACTGCAGGTTAGTACCTCAAGCCAGTGGCAGTGGCAGGAGAAGGTCACCTTGCCCCTAGGCATTGCCTTGCCCTGGGAGGGACTGTGGTGGTCACTGTTGTGGTCAGTATTCTTTTGGTTTGTGTGCCTGCATTTGGTGCTCACTGACTTTCTTGGTGGGATCTGTTTTCTTGTGTTTACTGTGTTTTTTTACAATCTCTTTTTGCAACAGGAGTGTCACTTCTTGGGTCCTAGAGCTTTCAGGGTTTCATGGTTGTGTTACTAACGATTTTCTCAGTTACTTGTAACCGAATATGAAGTAGCAAAGGCTGGCAGTGTGTGTGTGTGTGCTTGATGTTCTATCTCATGCATCCAAGCTCTTTCACTGATACTCCAACTGATCGAAGTAAACTGTGCACTTTTGTGTATAATTCAGTTGTTGTTTCCATGCCTATTGTGACGTGTGTTTTCAGTGATTGCCTGTAGAGTCTGGATCAGTAGTTTTACAAGATATGTACAGTCCTCCTAGGAGTTGCAGTGGAGTTGCTTTCGTGGGGTAGTGAAGCAGTAATGTAGGATGTAAAGTGGAAATTTGGCTACCTTGCCTCAGGTTGTGCTTGTAGGATAAAACATTTCTATAGTTGCATCCTTGCTTTGAACATATAAAACTAATTATTGAAGTAAAAAAGCATTTGAGAAGTTGGTAGGGGAATGTTAGATAGACCAGCATAGATTCCAACTGATAATGATAAGTTTGTCAATCCCAAAGGAGAGCAAAGCACAACAAGCTCTGTAGTAATACTGTGTTGTGTGCCACTGACTGCTGCATTTGGAAGGTGCCTTTGCAAATGTGTGCACAGCCCTGCTGAAGTTGTATTGGCAAATTATCAGTACAGGAGGATAACCTCAATGTCCCCTGCATCCAAGAAAGTCTCCAGGCATTTCTGTCTTGTCAGGGTGAACAAGCCAAGCTAGTAAGAGCATGTTGTCCTATATGCCATGGTAACACTAGGATATATGAGGAATAGTGTTTGAATATGTGTTAACCATCCATGTAATCATTAGATTTGGTTGAGGAGCAAAGCCTGGGCTTTCAGTGAAAAATTCATTGGAGTTTTCAGCTATTTCTAGCCACGTGTCTCCCTGTTTGTTGCCACATTCCCGCAGACACGAGTCCAGTGCACCAATAGGTCATTGCCCCTTCATTCCTCTTGTCAAGGAAATGGAATTCACTAATTGTTTTCCAGAGATGCTGCAGTGGGACAAACAACTTCAGGGAAATGA
This sequence comes from Vireo altiloquus, assembly GCA_013396875.1. NCBI lineage: Eukaryota > Metazoa > Chordata > Aves > Passeriformes > Vireonidae > Vireo > Vireo altiloquus. The sequence goes on from VZRF01001708.1 coordinate 55,141, forward strand.
ATGTGTGGATAGGTACCCAGTGTTCATCTTGAATGTGACTTGCACTTGAAAGATACTATTATAAATATCTGTCAAATTCAGTGGTCTTTCTGTCTTCCCTTTTCCTTACTGTCCCTCCCACAATGTGTCATACTTAGAGAACAATTCTGTGGAGATGAGCCAGGTGTCTTTGAGCTGCCCTGGATGTGGTTTCTGCGCAGGGCTTTGAGAGCTGTCCCAGTGCAACATATTGGGATCATTTTGCTCCTTCTAAAGCTTTTGATAGAACTGCTGAAAACTTTACCTAAAAGCAGTGTATTTCCCTGTAGAGAAGCGTTGCAAATAAAAGAAGACTTTTCTGAATTAGTGTTTGCTTCCCTAGCCTTTTAGCTTCTTGTTTACAGCAGCTACAGTGTCCTATTTCAAATACCTCATGCTAGTGGGACTCAAAACTGACTGAGACTTCATGGTTTTACTGTAATCAGAACAATCCTGGTATTTAATGAATAGACTGAAAATAGGTCTCTAGAATTATTTCAATTTTGCAAACAGTTGATAGGAATAGCATAGGTTAGTGCCTGCTTCTCCAGGAAGTATAGTGTGTTTATGTTTCCTGCCCTGGATTGCTTAAGTTTCACATGCAAAAGCATCCTAGGAGGTTCAGCCTAGAGGAAAAAATTCAGGGGGAGATGTGCAAGCTGATGACAACCTGATGACAGGAGAGAATTACATGACTGTAGAACACATAAATGCCTTAAAAATAATATGCCTGAGCAAACACTTATGCCATGTTCCTGCATATTTCAGTCCTCAACATCTCCTCCACAAAGTCCCTTGCAATCAGTTGCCCACATTTAAATGACAAACTTCTGTTTGAGTGACTTGTTTATGGCTTTATCAGTTCTTCTTTCTAAATTGTTCCTAATATGCTATGGAGACTCTGTGAAGGGACCTTCACAGGTATAATTTTTGTGCAAATGCAGTTACTTTTTCTCTCAGGCACAGAACTTCAGGAACACCTTTGCCCATGAAACCACACCCTGTTCCTTCGTGCTTCATCATTGCCAGGCGTGTGAGAAAGGAGGGGGAGAAAATACTGACTTTTCTTGGAGCTCCCAAGATGAGGTGACATTTGGTTGGAAAGGAAACCCGACTGTGCACTTGCAGTGCATCTGCCTCCTGCAGTTGTTCCCGAGCTCCCTCTGACTGTTCGTCTTGTGGTTTGATTAACTTTCCCCCCAAGACCCTGCAGGGGTCATCTCCTGCTTGTGTAAGCTGTGTCTCCACTAGAGGGGGATGCCAGTATAGCTGTAGGGGGAAACTCAGGATTTGGTAAGTTTTGGTGCTTTACTCTTCCTTCTGGCCTGGCAGTGTTGCCTGTTGGGTTAAGTGGAGTATCCGTGGAAGAAGGCTGCTGCAAGACTCAAGGCAGCAGCTGACCGAGTAGTAGGCATTGGGTGTCTCCAAAACGCTGTCAGTTCTGCTGTCATGCCATACAGCATTTTTGTAGAGAATCATAGAATGGTTTGGGTTGGAAGAGACCTTAAGGATCACCTGGATCCCAAGCCCCTGCCACAGACAGAAACATCTTCCACTAGACCAGATTGGCCAAAGTGCTGTGCAGCTTAACCTTGAAAGAGTTCCAGGGATGGGGCATCAACAGTTTCTCTGGGCAACCTGTTCCAGTGCCTCACCACCTTCACAGTAAAGAATTAATTCCTAATATCTAATCAAAATACACCCTCTTTCTGGGTCAGTTACCTCCGGTCATATCACTACAAATCCTTGTGAAAAGTCCCTTCTCAACTTCTTTTATAAGCCCTCTTTAGGTACCAGAAGGTGCTATAAAGTCTTCCCAGAACCTTCTCTTCTCCAGGCTGAATAACCCCAAGTGTCTCAGCCTGTCTTCATAGGGAGAGAGGTGCTTCAGCCCTCTGATCATTTCTGTGGCCCTCTCTGAACTCGCTCTTTCTTCTCTTCAGAGATCCAGAGCTGGATGCAGTACTTCAGGTGGGATCTCCTGAGAGGGGAGTAGAGGGGGAGTGTAAGGTTGGCTGACCTAAGAGAGGCTGCTCAGTAGTGGGAGGCTCAACATCAGACCCAGCATGCCTAAGGCTGAGAGTAGCTGTGCATGGGCCTCAAGCTTTGGTGTCATGGACACAGCTGGTGTGTGCAATTGTGGGATGCCTAAAAAATCTGGTTTGTGGGTGGATTTCAGTACGTTCTCCTTTAGTGGCCTGGATCCCTTGAACTTCTTAGTTTATATGTGCGGTCACAAAATAAGTCTTAGTGGTTCCCAAGTAATGCTTTATGGCTTATGCTTTTGTTACAAACTGTCTGAAGGAGGCTTTGAAGTGTGTATGTGTTGAATGTTTGTGCACCAAGCTAATGTGCTTCAAGTTCCAACGGAAGAGCTGGAGGCAAACTACTAGTTAGTTTTTATTTTCTTTTTTCTTTAAGAATAATCCATTGATAGTCAGTTGTACTTTTGTCCAATATTATTGTTTTTTTCACCTTTCTTACTCTTTAAAGAAGTGCAAAAGGACTTAATCTAAACAGTGGTGAGACAGACTAGGTAGTGCTTGAACACTAGCCTTTCTGTCATTGTATGTGTTAGAACACGGGTTTTTTTGGTTTTGTTCTGTTTTTACATCAGCTTCATTCTGCCTCCTGGCTTTCTGTTTTCCACTTGAATTTGTGGCATCTCCCAAATATTCTGATTGAAATATTTGTTGTTTCTGCTGGGCATTGTATATATTGAGAACCTAGTCAGAGAAGCTAAATAATCACTGAAGTATGGTATGAATTTACAACAGCCTGCTTAATTCATGTGACCTCTTGAATGCTCTAAGAGCCTGTCTGCTAAACACAACTCACAGTTAATCCAAGTCAATTCTTAAAGTGAATTAGTCAAGCTGTGAGCTAATCTTCTGTATTTACCTGCTTGCTCAGATAGGCAGCAGCCTAAGTTGCTTTAAACTTCACCTGATAGTTGAAAGGGGAAGGGTCGAAGGGAAGGTGATGAAATCTTGTTTTCTTCATATCTCTCCTTTCAGGGTGTATTTCAGTGGTGCTTTGCTTTTATAAATCTTGAATTCGCAGAATGATCAGCATGAGCTACCCGAGGCCAAAACCCAGTACTCTGCTGCAGTTCCCACCTAAGCATCCCTGGCAGCTGCTGCTGCTCCCAGGGTATTTTGGAGAGTGTGTTACTTGCTGATCATCCATAAAAACAGTTCCACAGAAAGTCCAACTGGTTGAGCTGGCATACTGTAGACAGCAGGGAGCACAGTGCAGACTGTGAGGAGTAGGAAGCCTGGTCGACCTCCGCCAAGAAACTAGTAACCATCCCAATTTTACAGCAGGGATTCGCAAATTCTGGGTGTATTGTTCTGAGCACACCAGAGACTTGCATGATGGACAAGAAGTAATTCCTTTTCATTCATCATCATCAGGAGTTTTGTTGTCTTGAGCTACTGGGTTTGCTCACCTTCCATCTTGACAAGATCAAAGGTAAGATCTTATTTCTGGGTCACTGCTGTCCATCAGATAAGTTTGTTTGTGGCCTTGGGAAAGAGCAGTGACATAAGAATAGGGAATTTAAATCCAGTCATTAAGATAATTCTTTCTTATTGTTAATTCTAGGTTCTTTCAGACTTCATTCAGGTTAACTATGCAAAATGCAGCACTGCAGAAGGTGTCTGGAGAACAGTCAGTTGAACCAATGCAGATGTTGCATAAATATTTCTGAAGAAGCATGACTTATTTCTGGATTGAGGGGTTGATAAATAGTTCCTGTGTCTGCATTGGTGGTGGCCTGAACCACGTTAAGCTATTGCCTTGCAGTCTTTAATGTATTTTCAGGAGTGGGGGGAATAGTTGGCAAATTTCTGTTTCAGATAAACTAAATTAAACTTCGGTTGGTGCATCTTTGGTCATGGTGCATGTAGATCTATATTGAAGTGGTGCCTTTGTAATTTGGGATTTAGGGTTTGGCAGGCTTAATTGTGAACTTCCTTGGCTTCAGCATTTCCAGATTATTGTATTTTGTGGTGGTTTATTCTGCCTGAAGATTGAACATCTGTTTTGTGGATGTGGGGGAAAAAGGAAGTACTCACTTTAAGGGTGGCCCCCCTCAAAGCTGCTTAGAGAATTGTGACATTTTGTTATCATCCAGATGGTTTTTGTATGTAGCAAAAGGATATTGCCTGAATGTTTAAATACAAACTTGTTTCAGAAGAGTGCCAGCCTATTACTACTTTTCTGAGTTTTAAACAAAAGGTGGAGTTTACTAATGGAGTCTCTGTTGCTGATCCATGGAAGTGTTGAATTGTATCACTTTATTATTTCTTCTTGGAAACAAATATTAAAATTCTTTTTGTAAGTTGTTGAGAAGATCAACTTCTAGTCGCATTCTCTGCTGGGGAGTGATAGTCGGAGGAAAGCACCCTGATTTCTTACACAATGATTTATAACTTAATAGAATCATAATTATATAATGGACTGGAAGGGGCCTTAGAGATCATCTAGGTCCAGGTCCCCTGCCATGGACAGGAGTACTTTTCCCTAGACCAGGTTGCTCAAAGCCCCATCTAACGTGACCTTAAACACTTCCAGGAATGGGGCACCCACACCCTCCCTGGGCAATCTGTTCCACTGTCTTACTACCCTGACAGTAAAGGATTTCTTCCTAATATCTAATCTAAAGCTACTCTCTTTCAGAATCCATTCTCCCTCCTCCTGTCACTACATGCTCTTAAAAAATAAAAAGTTAAAAAGTCCTTCTCTGTCTTTCTTGACAGCTCCCTTCAGGTATTNGAGCAGAGGGGCAGAATCCCCTCCCTGCCCTGCTGCCCACGCTGCTTTGGATGCAGCCCAGGGCACGTTTGGCTCTCTGGGCTGGGAGTGCTCATGGCTGGGTCATGTCCAGCTTCTCACCCACCCAGTCCTTCTCACAGGGCTGCTCTTCATCTATTCATCCCCAGCCTGTGCTGATACTGGGAGTGTCCTGACCCAGGTGCAGCACCTTGGACCTGGTCTTGTTAAACCTCATGAGATTCCCATGGGCCCACTTTTCCAACTTGTCCAGGTCTCTCTGGATGGCATCCTGAACTTCAGGTGTGCCAGCAGCACCACTCAGCTTGGTGACCTCTGCAGATTTGCTGAAGGTGCACTCTATTCCTGTGGCTGTGTCATTAATAAAGTTGATACAAAAGTATTTGCCCACTGTTACCTTCTTTAATGATATTTATTAGCACACAAAATAGTCATGAGAATGGACAGAATTTAGCTCCTAATACATTACCCTTGCAATTCCAATATTCAGAATAATTTTAATGAGCAGCTCCTTGCTCTGTCACTCTTTTTCTCTTTTTTTTTCCTGAATAACAGAAGAGAGAGAAGAGGACAAAAGCATTCACCATATTTGCGTCTTTTGTGCACACATGTGCACACAATGCTGGCAACAGTTAATAATGCATCTTAAATGATGAGCTATCCATGGTTACTTTGAACTTTTCTGCCTCTTAGTTTACTGCTTCAAATTTCATGTCTGTCTGCAAAAATAAACATTTTTAAAAGAGTTTCAGAAATTGTTTTGAAATGACTTCTTTTAGAAGTATTTGGTACTATAGAAGTTGGTATGATGAAAGTGTATATTTTGAAAATATAGTCTTATGACAGCAGCTTCATTGTGGTTGTGCTGTGAGAGACTGTCCATGTTGTAGTGACTTGTTTACATAAGCCTGAGCAGATTGGCATTTTTCTCCTGGAATTGGTGTCTAGCCGTATTTTTCCTCTTTATTTTCTTGTGATTCTGGAAGTTTAAAGCAATGACATAATGTTGAAATTAGATGATTGCATGAATTATTACTCTGGTAGCTCATCTTGCTTTTACTTGAAATGTGGAAATTAAAAATTCACTTTCAGGGATATCTTACTGTACTGATCCAGTACACAATTGAACCAGAATTGAATTTCAATTACAATTGAAAAAACATTGTGTAGCTGCTGCTGCAGTTGTTTCTTGAAGATGGTGCTGTGGCTAGCAGAGATGTTTTAAAGCACTTTTTGTGTGTCTGTATTTTTGGTGTGGTTATTTTATGCTGGCCTGATTCCTGTGTTCAAGAAGCTCCTAATACATCCAAAGAGACAGGCATCAACCAGCCAGCAATTCCTTGCATTAAGGCAGATGCTCACTCTTTTCCCCCAGAGAGTGGGAAGAGGTTCTCCAGCCTTAATGAGTGGCAAAAGAATGGTCATCTCTAAGCAATTCCTAACAGGCAAGCACTAATGGAAGTGATTAGGAGAAACTAGATAATGACTGAAATAATTCTAGACATGCTGGATAGTAATGGGAAGGCAAACTGATGTGTTGACTTTAAAGGCAAACTGCAGGAAGATGAGAAAACTCAGGAAGCCATGCAGAATTTTTTTGAGTTTTCAGACAAAGCTCAGCTTTTCAGAGAAGTAGGAGGCTTCAAGAGAAGATGAGGTATCATTTTGGGTTTAAAAAACAGCGAGAAAATGCTCCCCAGGAGATGGGTGTGGAATAGATACAATATGGAAACAATCAGGAAAGGAGGAATTTTAGCAAGTGAGAGAATTGCACTGGATGGCGCAAACTGACCTAGGTCAGGGTAGTATAAAAGGATTCTGAAAAAGGACAACTACATAAAATAAGTGGAAGTTTTGTCTGACTGCAAATGAGATTTCAAGTGCCTCAATGTGTCACAGAGAAAAAGGTATTGTGTTTTACAAGGGAAAGGAGTTTGATTCAGTTTTGGGGAGCACAGTCATGACACTTTTAGCAAAAAACGTTGAGATGTTAATAGAAAATTAGGAGTGTGTTTCTTTTATTTCTTTGTTTGGGTAAATTTCATTTCATCAGTGTGCAGAGAAACCTGCTGTGCTGCTGCATCCCTTGTGGGTTAGCCTGCTGCTGATGGGAGTCCAGTGTGTATCATAATTGACTTGACTTAGGGTGAATGTGTTCATGATTTCACATGTTATAATGCCAAATACTATGGGTTTGTCCTTTCGAAGTATGCTTTCTGTCACCTAATAAAATGTGACATTTTCTTCTCCCTCCAAAGACCCCAAATCAACAAAATACACAACTCCAAGACAAACACAATCCCTGAAAGAATGAACAGTTTGTAATTTTGGGAATAATCTACTCACTTAAGATCATCTGGAGGTCCTTTTTGGGGTCTGAACTTCAGAGCAGGTAAAGGAGAAAGGTAGACATTTGTAGTTTAATTACAGACTCTTGAACTGTCTGCCCTTTGGTGGAAACCAGTGCATGACTTTGGTCAGTCTGCTTTTGTCATCCTCAGAAGGGGTATGAGGCATGGTGACAGGCAAATTTGAGTGGCATATGGAAAAGATTTCCCTGCAAGATAAAGGCTTGAGGATGTTATACTATCTACTGCTTTGTTTGATTATTTTCGTTGAAAAGCTGTGAAGAAAGGTTTTTGCCTTTTTACACACTCAGATTGATGATCTGCTTTTATTTGGGGGCGTGGGCAGGATCTCTAACCTTTCCCTGTTGGGAATGACTGGGAAGGTATCTCTGCTGAACCATGTTCTTTGTGACAGCAGATAATTTCTCTGAGGGAGTGCAACTGCATGATGATACTATCTGATTGTTGTAAATTAATTCAGTACATGATAAATGATTAAGGTGACAGATCATCTCCCTAGTCTTACAGTGGGGAAAGAGGACAGTTTAACTCAACGCTCCCTCTGCAGAGTGTGTGAAATTATTTCGCTTAGTTAGGGAGGCTCCACCTGGGGCATCTTTGCTGAACTTGCAGGCTGTATTCTGTCATGGGAAGACTTAGCAGCAGTCTTGTATAATATATGTAGTACTGGTATAATCGAGGCCAGAACAATGACCTTCCCCAGATTAGCCACAGAGCTCCTATTCAAAAAGGTTTGACTGACGTAATTTTTTTGTTGTTGTTGTTCGAAGCACAGACTGCACTCTGAATGCAAATGACTTAGATTTGAGGTCCTCTGTTGAACCTTGTGTTGTAGAACAGTCCTTCTGAATGTAAGGGCAGGTTTTTAAAATTTATATAAAAATAAATTTCCAGCCTCAGGTCACTACTGAAATCTTTGTCTTTTTCCTTACAAAAAAAGGCTAGCAGCTGTATTGTGAAAGACTGAGGCAGTAGAAACTGGAAGTCTCTTTTAGCCTCAGGAAGCTGCAAACTTCTCTGCAGCAACTTTTAAAAAGTCTTTGAGATGTATAGGTGTGAGCTGGTGGAAGGCAGAAGGAAAGGTAGGAAAGATGATGGTTTTTTGAGATTTTTTTTCTCATTAGTAATATACTTTGTGACTTCTGCATTTTTAATTAGATCTTTAAATGAACTCTTGTGTTTGGTTGGTTTGGTTTAGGGCTTTTTGTCAGATGCTTTTCAGGTGCCTGGGCACCTTGAGGTTAAATTTTCCAAGGTGTTGTCTGTTATTTTGTTTTGATTTTCTTAAATAAAAGCTGAGTGCTCTGGCCAGCTGATGCTGTTTCAGTAAAGTAATCTGCAAGTTGATACACAGCTAAAACTGCTGCTGTCCTGCTTTTAATGCTGTTAGTGGCTAAAGGGGTGGTTGCACTTAATATTAAGCCGAATGTATGCTTTGGCTGACAAATTGCAATCAAAGCAGGCATCATACCAGTGAAAAAGTAGATGTATTACTTTCATGGAACTGTAGCAGTAATAAAATCCCAACTCTTTGTTATATCTTTGTAACACTGAATCACTTCCAAGGCAATTGTTTAGGGTGCTGTTGTTCTGAAGGGGCAGCAGTGAAACAGGCACTACCTGTTTCAACATGTTCAGTGGTTGGGTTGATCTGAACTTGGGAGTTTTTTTGTCCTATTTTCCCGAATGTCAAAGTCCTGAGTGCTCAGACTGCTGAAAACAAAGAAAAAAAATCCCACAAAAACACATACACACAAAAAAAAAACCAACTGAGAAAAGCCAGAAAACACATTATGTGCATGGGATAAAAGATGGGTGTTTTTCAACAACCAGAAGAGAAGAGTGAAATTTTTGTGATATGATCTGCTGAGGTGTCCATGCTGTTTTAGCCTGGTCCTCTCCCAAGATTTTGAGGTGGGTCAGGCAGCATGCTGGAGATCGAATGGCAGGTGGTGGTGGCACTTGCTGTCCACTCATCGGGCTGGAGGCTGTTCTCCTGTTCTCTCTCAATGCCTAGGCAGGAGGCTGTCCCAGCTGGCCTCAGTGACAGCCCTTCTGTAATCTGTGCCTGTCGCACAGGACACCCTGTGAATGCAGCTCTGGTAGTGCTTCTGCAGCTCTGCTACAAAATCTTCTTGTGCTACATACACAACAAGAAGAGTTGTCAGGAGAGTGAGGTCAGGAGAGAGGGTTTAGTACCAACCATTTCTGGGTTTTGGGCCAACCAACTCAACGATCCATTGTAGTTTCCAGTTCATTTGTTATTGCTAAGTCATTTTTTGATGACAGTGAAACATTTAAAACACTGTGTTATTCTTGTTGCTGGTCTCCCTCCTTCTCCTTCTCTCCCTTCTAAGCCTTAATGGTATGTTTTTTAGCCAGTTTCTGTGTTGTTCATTTATTGTGTCAGGTTGGAAAACGATCCTTTTTAATAATTGCTCTGGATATGTTTGTGCTCAAACAGCACAATGCTTCATCAACAGCGGGAGTTCTGTGAGCAGAAGCGGCCTAGATAGAAGCTGATGCTGTTGGAATAATGTTCACAGTCTGTGAAAGAAAAGTTCTGATCTCTTTGAACAATATCTGCAAAGAATTGACATTTAATGTCAAAGTAAATTAACCATTGAAAACTACAAAGAAATTTCTAGGTCCATAGGGGATTCCTCCAGAGGGATAGGCATTTGATGGAAAAATGTTTCTGGATATAAATTTATTTCCAGCTGTGGTTTGGGTAGATACATGTGCTGTGTTTTGGGGATGAGGTATTATTTATATCAGCATCTTTTACTCTATGTAGTTATTGCCTGTCTTGGTGCACATGTAAAATCTTTATGTAGCATGCTAGTCCAACATCGGCGTGAAAAATTCGTCTTGTTTCCTGTGAGGGTCTCAGTTTCTTCTGCAGAAGTGAACAAATAAGCTCAGTTTTGTTGTATCTGCAGTCTGCCCTTGATCTTTAAACTTAAAAATCTGGCCAATCTCATAGGGCTGGTTGTAACTTTTGTTGCTTTTGTAACTTTTGTCACTCTTGATACTGGGAAAGGGCAGAGTCAAGTATGTTTTACTCTGGGTTTTGTTTTGTTTTTCTTTCAGTATTAGCAAGGTAGAGATTTCCTATTGTTGTGTCTGAACCTTTTCATATGCTAGCAAATTCCATTCTATTTTCCTAGACAGTGAAGTTAGACTTAAGAAATGTCTGGCTTAACTGGCAGGGACTGTTTCCAGAGGGGTTGATGGTGCAGCCAGCACAGGAAACATGTTGAGCTTGTCCCTTGTTTCTGGCATTCCCCTTCCAGACTTCCATGACCCCTCAGTAATACTTCACAAATCCATTTTCAAAGTGAATTTGTTCATTTTTATGAAGAGCTTCCAAATGGGTGAGCCGCTATAGCTCTGTAGTTCTTTAAAGCAGTCTGACCAGTGATTAGAAACAGCAGACATGAAGGCTTTGTGAGGTGGACATGTTTGTGGAACTGGTCTTCACTGGGACAATGGAGGGTAGTGTTGCATGTGCTGCAAGAACAGGTGTTATTTGTGCATTTTGTTGGTAGTTGGTCTGAAAGTGTGCTGAATAGTTGCATTTACCACTTTTGAACATGTTTAATCAATGCCATAAACTAGATCTATTCCAATATTTATTGCCATGGTAATAGATGGGGATGTGATGACACTTTTTATCCTGCTTTCTGGAGAGGGGTGTCAGGTGATAGAACCTATGTGCAGAAGTTGTATTGTGAAATGTGTGTATTCAGACATACGCTATCAGCAAAGTTAATTTTGTGCTAGCTTCCAAACTGTTAGTGCATCTGATGAGGCAAGAGGAAGGGTAGTATCTTTGCTGAGACATCAGAAATTTGACGGGGAGATGGTAGGGAGTCTCATTAAGCGAGACGCTCAAAAAAATCAATCACTGTTGTTCAGAAGAACTTCCAGGCAAGAGTACAACAATAGTCCACACATTTGTCTGGAAATCTCCTCTTTTATTTCTTTTCTGCTTCTTTTGTCTAATACTGAATCAAAACTATTACCTTCCTGCAGCTCTTTTAAGTACTGTTCAGAGTGCAGGAGGTTATCCTCATTTGCAGATACAACACCCCATGGAACAGAGTGAGGGCAGGCTTAGGAGGAAATTGTAAAGATCATAACCACTTCCACTGAGGAATACATTAAATGCAGGCAGCTCAGCTTGCAGGCTGCACACACTGAGCTACCTGCCTTAAATATATTCCTCAAAACTGAAATTAGTTTGGCTTGTCCTTGTACTTTGGTCGTGTCCTGGTTTTTAGAAGTTAGATCAAGGGAACTGCCCAGGAAATTCAGTTTTCAGGAGTAAAATTACAAGATTGACATTGTCAGTTTCCAGTGGATGTAATCAACAAAATAGCAGTTATGTCCCCACCAACCAGCAAGAAGAAAATGCAGACTTTCCTACGCATTGCAGTTTTTTGGAGGATCCATATTCCAAATTAGGGTCTGATTGTAAGCCCTCTCTATCATGTGACATGGAAGAGGAATGATTTCAAGTGAGATCCTGAACAACAACAAGGTTTTGAAGAAATTAAACAGGAGATTGTTCATGCAGTAGCCCTTGGGCCAGTCAGGATAGGACAAGATGTAAAAAGTGTGCTGTACAACGCAGGCAGAGAGAATGGACCCTTCCTGGAGTCTCTCACAAGAAGTACCTGGAGAGACTCAAGGACAGCCCCTTGGGTTCTGAGGCTGGGCAAACAAAGGATCCCAAGACGTGCTACCGCCTATCCGGAAAAGAGTATCTGGCAGCTTATGAAGGGATCAGTCTGCTTCAGAAGAGATTGGCACCAAAGTATGGCTCCTCCTGGCACCCTGACTGCCCAGTACTGGGCTGGATGTTCAAAGGAAAAGTTCCTTCCACACTTCATGCCACTGATGCTATGTGGAGTAAGTGGGTTGCCCTTGATCACACAGCAAGTTCAAATAAGAAATCCAAATTGCCAAAAGTCATCACGCTCTGGCCCAAAGGCAAAAATTTCAGATTGTCATCAGAAGAGGAGGAGGAGGAGGTGGTGTTGATGTGCTGAGGAGGCCTTACCACTTAATCATCTACCTGAAAATGAGAAGCTCTCTCTTTACTGACAGTTTATGCCTTATTGTAGGACTATGTCAAAATGAAAAGCTGCTGTGTGGAGTCCTATATGGCAAGTTGCGAGTCTGTTGAGGGGAAAGTTGGATCAAGTCGGGTTGTAGAGCTTAAAGCTGTCCAGCTGGCTTTGGATATAGCTAAATGAGAGTAATGGCCAGCGTGCTCTAGAGTATCACTCTACACTGACTTGTGGATGGTGGCAAATGCTCTGTGGGGATGGGTGGAACAGTGGAAAAAGGCCAGTTGGCAACAGAGAGGGAAACCCATCTGGACTTCTGAATTGTGGCAAGACATCTCTGCCTGAGTGGAGTTGGCTGTAAAAATATGTCCTGTAGATGCAAATGCATCCAAGAATCAGGCTTGTGAAGAACATTGCAACAGCAGACAGGTGGGTGAACTGCCAGGGTTAAAGTGTCTTGGGTGGATCTGGTCTGGCAACAAGAATTATTTCTGCCTCAGTGGGCCCATGATGCCTCTGATCATCAGAGAAGAGATGCAACACACAGATGGGCTCATGATCTAGGGGTGGATTTAACCATGGACACTATTTCCCACGTGATCCATGACTGTGAGACGTGCGCTACAATCAAGCAGGCCAAGCGAGTGAAGCCCCTATGGTATGGTGGGCGGTGGTCCAAATACAAGTATGGGGAGGCCTGGCAGGTTGATTACATCACACTGCCTCAAACACGCCAAGGCAAGCGCTACGTGCTCACCATGGTAGAAGCCACCACGGGATGGTTGGAGACCTACCCTGTGCCTCATGCTACGGCTCGTAACACCATCCTGGGCCTTGAAAAGCAAGTCCTTTGGAGGCATGGTACCCCTGAGAGAATTGAATCTGACAATGGGACTCATTTCAAAAATAAACACCTGGCCCAGAGAGCACAGAATTGAGCGGGTGTATCATAGTCCCTATTGTGCATAAATTGAACAGTGCATTGGGCTGCTAAAAACCACGTTGAAAGCAATAGGTAGTGGGACCTTCAAATGTTGGGATCTACATTTAGCAAAGGCCACCTGGTTAGTTAACACCAGAGGCACTACCAGCTGTGCTGGCCCTGCCCAGTCAAAACCTCCATGTGCTGTAGAAGGGGATAAAGTCCTTATGGTGCATATGAGAAATCTGTAAGGGAAGGCAGTTTACATTACTGCTGCCTCAAGAAAAGGCAAACCCATCCATGGGATTTTTTTTGTTCAGGGACCTGAGTGTACTTGGTGGGATGGGGGAACATGGTGCGTACCTCAAAAAGACTTGATTTTTGGGTGAGAACAGTCTGTAATGTTGAATTATATAATATTGTTTGCTGAATGACACTGCAACTATATTCCATAACTACCATGGACAATGATTATGGATACTCCAGATACGCCAGTTGTGAGGTCCTCATAGATCCTACAGTCGTGGACTAAATGACACAATGGACATCTTGGAGGGACAGCCACTGACTATGGAAATGATACCTGTATTTGTGTGTATCTATATATGTATGTATGCAAAGCTGGAAGGTGTAGGATCTGGGCATGATGTAGATGGCATAGAATAAGGGGAGTATAGCGCTTGGTTTTTGACCAGGACAGAGTTAATTTTCTTACAGTAGCTGTGAGGGGTCAGAGCCTGGAGCCCTGTGGGCATGCCTAGGTGGTTGTTCTACCCCATGCACATCACCTCAGGGGGCTGGAAGCAAGGGAATCTCACTTCCGAGGAGGAGTGGGGGGGCTTGCAGTCAGGAAAAAAAACCTCGGGCACAGAGGGTCTGTGCATGGTTCATTGTCTTGGGGGCAGCATTTGAGCACTTTTACATGTAAGTTACCTTCTTTTTGTGTGTAACTTATGTTACAAATATTAATATTGTTGCTGTAACTGTTCGTATTCTTATCTCGTTGTTTTAAATCGTTCTTATCTCAGTTTGAGACAGCAGGAAAACACTTCCATGAGTCCCTAGTAGGTAACTAAAAGTTTGTGCCACCGCTATCACTTTAACAAGGAGTAAAATGAAATGCTACGCAGGACCAGTCATTGCTGTTGCTCTTCCCTGGATGGCATTCATTTTCCTTTGTGATGGTAAGGCTGCCATGGTGGGGTGATGCATTTATTTGTGAATTGAACAAATTAATTGCAAGCAGTATTGTTTAGTGAAGGCTACCAGAAGTGAGTGATACCAAATGAATACTTTCAGATGGCAAAAATTCAGATGGGATATCTGGAAGCGTGATATTTATGTGAGATCTTTTTCTTACTTTCTCACCTTTTTTACATGGTGTGCAAATGTTTTATTTTCTTTGATGAGTTTATAGGATCTATCCATCTGGTATCAATTAGTACTTTATACTGTAAGCTAAGTTTTTATTCACTAGTGCAGTAAGCGTGGCTTTGTTTAGCTAAATTGCACTTAACAGCTTCAAGGTCACAGTATCACCATCTTCAGAGTCATGTAATCCAGAAACTTGAAGTCTGTGAAGTCAAGCCAAAGCGATACCAAAAAACACTGTGATACAGATGCAGGAAACCAAAGCTGAAAGAAGGCAACAGTGCAGGAGACCTGGAATTGTCTGACACAGGAGACAGCAAGTACAGAGTGTGAAAACCCGATTTTCCATTCAGTGCCAGAACCTTAACGAAGGGGAGCACTGTGTATTTGTGGCCCCAGATGAGATACTCAGTGATGCAGACGTCGTTGGTATTGCTGTATCACTGCAAATTTGCAGATCACCAGTGTGCTGTTGAAGGAGCTGGGGAGGAAGGGTAATAACTTTAGTCACTGGGTTTTGTAATGGATTTTCCAAAAACAGCTTCTTCAGGAAGATGCTTTGTGATACACAATTGCATTTCTCCTAAGTACTCCAAGTAATGACAAGACTGCATGGTTCTTCTTTTCTGTGGTATCAGACAGCTGATCCACAAAGCCTGATGCTTAATCATGGCATGTCAGAGAGCACTATGTTTTATTTGGTGGGCATGCATTTCTCCACAGAGGATGAGAAATAATAAATGAAAAATAAAATTTTCATTTTATGAGTTTTAGATCCTGATCCAACATGTTACTCCAGTTTGCAGTTCTCTAAATGTACTCAATAAAGACAGCAGTGTCCATCAAGAGAAGAGTACATAAAGTGGTATTTGCCTGCACCACCTGCAGTTCCAGTCTTTGGGATGTGTGAATCCGCTTCCAAATTTGGGGATTTTTTTCAAGGTTCTCTAGTGTAGCAAGCTATCAAAATCTCATTAGTAAGAAGCTACTCCTGTGCTTTCGTTTTTCAGACTTTGTTTTTAAAAAGAAATTACATTTCTTGTCAAAACTCCTTTAGTGAAATTAATTTGAGCATCCTGTTCCCTTTGTTTGCAGTTCCTGAAAACACAGGGCTGCACCCTGAACTCACACAGGTATTAAGTGGGGAGGCACTTTTATTTGCTTAAATGGAGTCTGACTGTTCTAGCACTGCTGTGAAATCACAGTCCCCTCTTGTATTTTATTATTGTTGAAGATGATGAGGCTAATGAGGACTGGGGGGGAGAGTTCTTTTGTACAGGCTGACCCTTTTTCAGCTGAAATGCTTTTATGAGCCTAACCATTTGGCAGAGTGTTTATCATTTCTGTTGTGCTCAGAAGGTTGAGAAGAAAGGTGTTTGTATAAGAGCTTTCCTTTTTTCCTAGCCAAATTGAGAGAGCAGTGAAATACAAGCAATGAAAATATATGTGTAGAAGGAGAAACAAGAAATGTTCATAGGCTTAGGAAATTTTTACCGCTTCATGTAGAAAAATGACTACAGGCATGTTTCTTCTCTCAGCTGCATTAAACACTCATTGGATTTTATGGGTTAAGCTTTTTCTGACATTTGTGTTCTACTTGGAGTACACAGAGCTAGCTAAAGGCTGAACAGACTTCAGATTTTTTTTTTCTTAGTTTTTCAGGTTTTTTTTTCTTTACGATGCTCCCTAGTAAAAATGTTTGTTTTCTCTCCTTTTTGTTTAACAGACAGGATTCTAAGCATACCTCTGCTTTTGGTTTAGACAGTATTCCCTGAAGTCAACCTCAACTGTAATTATTTCTTCCACCTTTATAATCCAAAAGTGGCAACATTTCAGGATTAAGAGAAAAGATTTTAAAAGAAACTTTACCTGTTGTAAAGTAGGTGCAGTGAAATTTCTGCTTTTAAGCATGTTATGAGAAGAACAGAAAAAAAGTCTTCTGAGATCTTATTTAGATTAGAATTGCAACACCTCACAAGACATTGATGAGATATGCCGGTTGAGGATTTTCAGGCTGTTGATAGAGTTTTACTGAAAATCACTGTCAAGTTGCAGAAGCTTCCCTAAGTCAGAATTCCAAGGTAATGCTATCTGTTTCCCTCATCTGTCCGTGGAAAAATTAGTGAATTTCAGAAAATTAGTTCAACTCTCATTTTTGGAAGAAAACAGGAAGCCTGAAGGTTGTGTTTGTTCTTTGACTTTGTGAAGGCTATCTTGGAGAGATGCTACATCTCCATTTTCTACCCTCCCCATGAGTATAGTAGTAGAAATTTGGAGCAGGGAATGGAAAGAATGAAAGGTTACTAGCAAGAACTGAGTAGGAAAGAATAGGGGTCACTGGAAAGCTATATAAAGATGGAAAAAGTGATCCTAGAGTTTGGAAGATGAGACAGCTACATGTGACGTAAGGCATGTGGGGATGTGTTGAAATGTGAAGCAGGCATTTCAAGATGATGCTTTTTAAGAAGGAGGAATAATTTCCACAGTGGCATGCAAAGGCTGAGTTTAAATTAACAAGACGAAAATAAAAGACATAACTGAATCAGAAAAGCATGTGGAGCATAACTTTCCTACAGCACTTATCTGTTCTTTCTTGGCTTGGTAAGTAAGAATTGCCTTTGAAAAAATGAACTTGTGGCCAGGAAAGTTACTGGCATTTTCTGTGTAACTATAGCATGGCCTCAGTTTGAAAAATACCACTGAAGTTTGGAGTAATTTTTGGTATGTTTATTCGATGCTGATTACACTTTGCATGAGTAGATTTCTGCCATGACTTCCAGAACAGGAAGTGATAGATACAGAGAGCAGTAGGGGTTTCTCCAAAATCCTTTCTGTGGTGACGAATTTGTGGGTTGTGTTGTATATGTCTGTCCTGGCTAACGGAAAAAAACAGCTGTAGTCTTAGTCTAGAATTTTTAAATGGGATTAGTATCTTGGATTTTTACAGGGGTTTCCCCCTCCACCTTTTTGTTTGTTTTCTTTGCACACAAGAGTAGAAAAAGTAAAAAGTAGAACATATCTGTGAAAACTTGATAAAAGACTGACCTTGAAAAACATGATAGTTATGGAGATAACTTCATTCTGTTGAACCAGCTGATTAAATTTTACAGTTCAGTATACTCATGTACTGCAAATTTGTGACTACCTGGAAAAAAGGGTGTCATATTTTTAACTCATAATGTGTAAGTTGTTTTTCTTAACGAAGGAGAAAAGATCATATGATCACTGTATGGATGTGAATGTGAACTGTAGAAAAATAGTTGTTGAGGGAATAAATGTATCCTTAATTCCAGCAAGTAATTCTGTGAGTATTATTTTGTGGGGGTTTTCTTTTTTCTTTTGTTGTGGGGGAAAAAGGTCAACACAGTTCCAATGCTCTGTAGGTGACCTTACTTTATGAATATTTCCTTGCAAATCTGAGAGCAGTCTGTGCGTTAGCCTTCTTGCTGAATTCATATTGCGCGATTCTAGTTTGTGTGGTGAAGTGAATTTTCTTCCTATTCTGAAACAAATTCCAATATGCACTTTGAAACTTCTGCAAATCTGTTGTGAGTGGTCATGTCAGCAATTGGGTGTACAAACACAGATGGGTTCTGCAGCAGCCCAGGGTCTTGGGTGCTGACTGCCCACCCAGTTCTCTTGTTATTCTCAACAGGTTTTTTTATTTCCCTCCCTGTTAGGAGTACACACCAGTATGACTAGAGTCTGAGGAAGGGCTTCTGTGTTCTACAAGAGCTTGCTGGTGCAGAGGAACAGTGCAAGGACAGCAGGGACACTTTGAGCTACCATGGATTTCCCCACCGATTTGGTGCCATCCTCCATGATGTCCCAGCCTGAGGTGATTGAGGTGAGTAGACCACGATGAAACTCTTGCAGATGAACTGATTAAACCTCTTTCTTATTTCCTCATTGAATTCTGGCTTATTCCATACCATTTACATCATACTCATGTCCCACATAATTCATGTATCTTCTGACTGTTCCTTCATATTTATTTCTCATGACTGGAACCTCTTCTTACCCACACATACAACTTAAACTACATCCTTAAATCATCTCTCTACCAAACATACATTTTCATTAACTACTGTCCCCTTCCCTTTCACAGATAGATACTATTTTCCTGTTTCATGGGCTTGCTTCATCCCTCCAGACCTCCATTTCATTAGGATGAGTGGTCAGGACAGGAGCAGTGGTACACTTGGTCATTGGGCACTGACACTGGCCGGCCTGGGTTATCATCTCATTCTCCTTGCTCTTCACAAAATTCATTCTTCATCAGTTCATGTCATTTCCACTACTTTACTTCCTGCACCATACAATTTACACCACAGATTATGTTTCCTCCAAGACTAAATCTCCTTAAGGTGCACACCAGGTCTCCCCATCCTTCCTTATTACCCACGAAGTCATTACCCACCAAGTACAACCAGGTCCTTGGGCAGCACCACAAATGAGTTTGCCTTAGTGAGAGTCTTCAGCAGTCCATTATACCTCTGAATCTTCACTGAGGCTTGCGGGTGATAAGGGGTGCGATATGTCGACTCAATGCTGTGATTCTTTGCCCTAGACTTTGTGAGGTTATTTTGAAAATGAATTTTCTTGGTATTCAATTCCCTCTGTGGTTCCATGATGCCCTCAAGGCCTGAGCTGGTGTTCCAAGCGGTGGCAATGTACCCAAGCAGGGTGTGTTTCCAGCCAGCCAGCCTGTTGTTGTCTCTGCCACGGTGAGTATGTACCTCTTGCTTTGCTGTGTCTCTGGCAGTGGTCCAGCGTAGTCAATTTGCCAGGCCTCACCATATCGGAAACCCAGCCACCACCCTCTCTTCCAAGGAGATTCCACTCATGTGGTTTGCTTCAATGCACCATGTTTCATGTTTGTGTCTATCTAAGGATTGTTGCTCAGGACAAATGCCTTCTCAAAGAGAGATTAAGAGCAGCTGTAGTGTGAGAATGAGCGGAAGAAAAGCTATCACTTGTAGAGGACTTGATGATCAGCATGGTCACCTTGGATAAATGCACATGTCCTGGGTCTTCAGGGAGCTTTTGCTGAATAAATTCTGCCTGGACTTATATCACTAGGCCAAAGACTAGAACTAAATAGATGATTTTTGTCATTGATTACTAATCTAGAGGTCTCCCTCCACACTCAGGTTTTAGAAGCTGTGCTTCAATGAGATTTGACGTGGGAGCCAAAAAGAAATGACAACAAGAAGTAAAGACTGATATCTCAGTGTGGGAGATTGGTAGGAAAAAATACCATTCCCTCATCCTCATGTTGAAAAAAGCTCAAAATTGATATCTGTATGAGAAGACTTAAATGCTTGCATGTTTCCCACAGATTTCAGTAAACTGTTGTGGATATGACAGTTTATACAAGTCTTCAATCGTATATAAAGAGTAACATCTCCAGACAACCTGCTGGGCACTCTGTGTGTGTTTCTGAGAGAAAGGCAGACCTTTTTAACAGACAAGGACATAGTGACATACATGTGTAAAGAGACAATTGCTAGATTCAATATTGAAGTAAAGCATTTTTCATACTTGGACTGCATGGGCTTTCACCTTTCATGTTTATGTTGACATATAAATAAATTTTTGGGTATAGTTTAGAAAACAACATTGATTAAAATACTTTTTTTACCTCCAGAGGACATTATTTTGCCTTTTGAAATTGAGAAGATGCCATGACATGCTGCAGAAGTCATTTAGAGACTAATGTTTAAAGGAAGGATTTTTTTTTTTTTTTTACTTGGAAGTAACCTTGCATGCCTTTTGCATGAGCTAAATGGCATATTAGTTGCAAAAAGAAGAATTTTGCTACTTACTTGAAACTTTCTCTCTCTCTTTTTTTTTTTTTTTTTTAATCCTTTATCTTTTAAACTTTCCTTTGGCGTTGCCAGCATGGTTGGCTTCCTTCACATTTGGTTAATTTAGACTCAGAAGTAAATACTTCTCTATTTTATATACCTATATAGGTATATGCACACATGATTATACATTGCAGTAATAACTACTCCTCTCCTTATAATTTCTCCTTTAACTGCACCAGGCAAATAAGCTTATTTCCCCTGGGAGAGAATCTCAGAGACCTCAGCAGGACCTGTTGTAAGCCAGAGCTCCCTCTGACAGGTTTCTGCTTGGATTTCAATCTTACAGATGCTCATGGTGGCACCACAATAGGAGAAGTTCCTGTTAATTTAGTGGCAAAATTTGGGTATTTTCCCCAAGATTTATCTTCTGAGCCAGGTAACAAACGATTCACATTTTGAAAAAGTTTTTGAAAGCCACTTCTTGGTGCCAGATGCGAACTTGCTAATACTGTCTTAAATATTCTTACTGCTAGTGTGTCAATATAGGACCTGCTGGTACTTCTCACTATTGAAGCAATGCCACAGTCAAGTTTCTTCACACCCTCTCAGTGCACTGACTTACCCAAATCTCCCCTCTTTTTTTTCCACCCCCACATCTTGTTACCAGACACAGGAAGTGGAGATTAAGAGCACAGACATCTCTGTCATGTGTAAAGGTAAAGTAAGGTAGTTTAGCGGTCCGTAGCTGTGATCTGAAAAAGAAAATACTTACAAAACAGCATTCACAAAATGTCAAAGAAGTCAATGATTTTGTCAATGACAAAAAATTTTCCACATACGCTTTGTGTATTTTGCCACGGGATTTCATGGTAAGGCAAAATACTATCTCAAATTTTTCATAATAAATCACAATTTGGGGGTTTCTGATTAGGCAAGCTGTTCAGTTCCTAAAGAGAAAAAAATGTAACAGAACTTTTTGATTTTTAATTTGGAGATATTTTGTGTACGTGTTATGACTTCATACCTCAAATATGGATAAGTAAAATGACCTCACAGAAACCTGACTAGTCTGTTTAAGCATTATCAAAGTTAAATAATTCTGTAAGAAGCATTTAGCATCCCAGAGGACTTTGCTGTTTGCAAAAAAAGAACCATCACAAGTGGTGACCCATACTGATGAAAGTACTCTCTGAAGTGATTAGTAGTTTCTCTCTTTGTGAATGGCATGAGGTGAATTCTGCTGTAAAAGCTTTGAAGAAGCAGTGATTTGAGCTCCAATTACTTAATGAACCAGGGACTTCCAACAGTGCCTCAGAAATGTTTAAAACAAGAAAAAAAACAAAAATTCATCAGTCTCTCTTTGCTTTTGCCAGTAGTGTGGATCCTACCAGCCAAATACTGGAAACAAATGAGTATGTTTAAATGACTGACTTGCAGCTGTTCCAAAGAGAAATCCAGAGCAGTTTCCATTAGAGTGGCCTTTCATGGCCAGAGCCAAAAACCACTTCTCCCACTCTGTGCCGCTGAATACAACTCTATTTTCTCCTCGTTTTGTTTGAATTGGAGTGGAAGAGATTTAAACTATCATTGCCACAAACCAGCTATCCTTTTCATAATATGTTTCTATGCTGCTGAGGGATGGCACAGCTGTTGTCACCCCTTTCCCCAACAAAGCGCAACACAATTTCTGTTTTGTATTTGGTGCCCAAATTTCTGCAGTCAACAAGTGTGTGTACTCTTTAATCCCCCCTGAGCTAAATAAACAAATAAGTCTTGTTACCAAAACAAGCGGTGGTAAATACGGTAAACAAGAGAACAAAAGGAAATGGTGAGCCTGGAAAAAACAATTTATGATTAAAAGTATATCCACCGAGTTACAGACACCATAGGGGAAAATAAAATACCAGTACATGTTTTTTAAAAATTATTTTACTGGATGAGACTATTGGAGGTTCAAAATGCATCTCCGTTTTATTTAAAGGAGACTAATACTGCCTTACAGGCAGTAAGTACTGTGTGAATACGTTACTGATAGAGACCCCATTGTTTCTAAAGCTCTGAGACAAAGATTTTTCTATATTGTGTTTATGTATTTCACAAATATTTCAGTACATCAAAGCAAAAGAAACCCAAATTGTCTAACATGTATTTCATGAAAAAAATGTATTTGCTATTGTAAACACAGAATAGTCTTCTTATTACCATCTGTAAACCTCTATTTCCAGTCCCAAAATGAATTTCCTGTGCTCATTAACAAAAGCATTCTGCTTGTAAGCTAAACTCTCCCAAGTGCTCACTTTGCTGGCTTGCTTGGTGAGGAGCGAAGGGAGGTGTGCCCTGGAGTTGGAAGCAGCCCTAATAGCCCATAGCATTTTTTCAGCCTAAAATCAGTCTTTGAGCTGTTGTAGCCAATAATTAACTCCCAGTTTGGCTTACTGAGCACCTAACTGGGCCTAAAGAATGCATGTTGTAAATCATTATGCATGAAATCTCAGCTGGGATGTTATTGGTGCAGAAATTTTTTCCCCTCTGTCTGCTTCCACTCTCTCTTCCGAAGTGCACGGATAGGACACTGTGTTGCTGCGCCTCTCTCCAGAAAACCCCTCCCAAGGTGGGGGTCTTTGACAAAGATCTGTCCTGCACTGCACTCATCCTCGCAGCAGCATTCAGGGACTCACAGCAGTTTGGATGTCTGTCGGTGATGTTCAGGTTCAGGGTAAGGCAGGTGGGCACAGGCAGTGAACTGGGCAAAATAGTGCAGCCCCCCAGTCAGCATCATGGCAAAGACTTTTCTGAAGGCATAAGAGGTGGAATATTTCAGTCACCAAATGAGATGATGGAGTATAATTGTCTTCCTGTGTCTCCCACAAAACCACGAAGTGTTGAGCCTGTGCCCATGTTTGGCTAGTGCTTGTGAAGCTTAGCTTGTCATGAAAGCCAACCAGAAGGAAAAGAAGTTTTAAGAGCTTTGCAGAAGCCTTTTCTGTACTTTGTATGGAACATTTGGGCTTAAGTATCCAATTTGAGCTCAATATGGCCTACCTGCACTGCAGCCAGTTACTTTATCTTTGTAATAGCTCCACATTACAGTGGGGACCTCCCTTTGAGAGAAGCTTGGAAGGCAGAGATGGGGTGGCAGAGAAAAAAGAAATCCTTAGTAATCAATGTATATAAGCCATTCTAGTGATGTGTGTGTTTGATGATACAGAACTATGCCCTGATTCAAACAGTCTTCATTTCCTCCTCTACTGCCAAACCTTCATAAGAACATTTCTGTAGTACTTGTGAGGGACACAGCTCATTTGAAAATTCTGGATCTGTGGAAAAGGAGCAACAATACAACAGTATCTGAATTGCTGGCTAAGTTGTGGGTGGACAACTTCAGGCTGACTCTTCTTTTTCTATTCTTCTAGCTTTTAGTTTCTTAAATCTCCTTTTGCTTGCAGAATTTTGGAAGGTCAACAACCTCCCTGGTTTTTTTACCGATCTGTGGTGGTCATCGTTAGTAGTTAATCAATAGGATCTGTGTCACTTGTCAATTACACCTTCCAAGAGTAAAATTGCCTCTTTTCACACTGTTGCTAGTGACTGGGTCTCTTTAATACACTGAGATATGTTGAGTTAGACTTGCAGGTATAAACTGTAGGATACAGAAAAATTCTCAGTTCAGTTTCTAGTAGTTGGGACATTTGTCAGCTCTGAGACTCTATAGTAATACAGTCTGTTACAAAAGCATCCTACAAATTACTGGATACACTAGCTGTTGCCACAAGATCCTTAAGTAACTGTATGATTTAGCATGTTGTAATAGCGTTAAAGGGATCCCCTTGCTGAGAGATTAATTTCCTCCTCTCCTGTCAGTTTCATGAAGGGCAAAATGAGTCTAGTGAAATGAAGTAACCTGCTGTGACAGAAGCACCACATCTTATTATGCAGGTTTATCTTTACTTAGATTGAGTGGTTGCTTTGGGAGATGCAGTTTTGAAGAGGAGGAGCCATTCTATGTTGGTGATAGGGTTTCATACTTTCATTGTGCAGATGAAAAATATATCTGTGCGTAAGGCTATAATGAATCAGGATCTTTGTCTTGTGACTTTACGGGTTTTTTTACTTCTACTTTTATCTTTAAAGGAAACACATCTTTTTGGCTTTATTTTAAAGCTTTTCTTTCATGTTCTGCAGTTTGAAAAGTAGTCTGTGTTTTTCATTAGGTAATAGAGAAATGTTTTTTGCAAATTGGATTTTTTTCTCATCTGTTAAAACTTTACTTTCATAAATGCCATGTTTAGCAGTTGTGGGTTGACAAAGTATTTACATATTGATTCAATTATGCCTATACTTACTTGCTTACTTATTTTAAAGATATTCTCAATTTATACCCGTCTTTGGTGATTCTGAAGTTGGCAGTTCCAGCGGAAGTTTTCCAGCTTGATCCCTTGTGTTATGTTGGTAAACTTAAGATATTTACCTAAGCTGAATGCAGTGGTACTGATTTCCATTCACTGCTGCACTAAACTTAAAGATATAAGACAGTTACTACAGTTTTGTAGTCTTAGTTTACCACATCAATATTAGAAAAAGATTCTCATCTCCTTTGTGTTCTGGGTAAGAAAACAGCGGCATGTGGAGGTTAATTCAGCAAAGGACAAAAAAGAGAGGAGTGGAGTGTGTTTGGAGAGTTTAGGGTTAAGATATTTCTAGGAGATTTCCTGGATATGGACTCATTTTTGTGGCTTACAAGTTCGAAAAATGCTGTAAAAGTCAGACCTTAGTATTCAAAGAATGTTCCACTCTGTTTCTCTCAGCAAGAAATAAATGCACCCATGGATACTGGGGATGGGGAGACAAGGGCCCACCTTTTTTTGTTAGGTGGATCAAGGAACTCTCCAAACTCTGAGACGGCAGAAGGGTTTGTAAACTGATCGTCTTCCCCTCAGGCACTTTGTCCTAATTAATGCGTTTTTTTGGCAGTATCCATCAGTGGTATTTGAAAACTTTTTGGTGTTTGTTTTCCACTCTGAGTGTTTCTCCTTCTCTCTCCTGAGCAGCCCACACCAGGTGAGCTGTCACTCACCATGGAGGTGGCAGGATCCAAAGATCTCCTCTCACCTTCCTGTTCCAGGCAGACAGTGTCTTCTCCACTCTGATCTCTGCCCCAGGAGGGGCAGGCAGTAATGGGCTGCTCACCCAAGGACATCCCATGGTCAAGCTACTGGGGATCCAAGTCCTCACCCTCTTCTTTAGGGTGTGATGCAGAGGTGGGGCAGAAGCAGGATGAATCAAGCAGAAAACATGGGGAAGCTTACATGGGCTCTTCTTCCCAGTGTTTCCACTGGCACCCCTGCAGTGTGATCCCATACAACCATAGGAAAGGAGACAACCAGGCAAATAGTGCCTGAAAAGGCCAGTGCCAAGGTGACTTGAATGACTAATTGCTGAAGAAGAGTGAGTTTTGTTTATTAAGTCCAGGCACAAAATTTCTTGATGTATATGTAGTGTACTGTGGTTATAAACTATGTCTCATGATTTAAGAGATTTAACTCCATGTACTTGTGATTTTCTTGTTCTTTGATTTGGGACAACTGTGTCTTGAGTTAGCTTTGTATGGCAAGAGGAGACTTTGCTTTTACCCTGCTTTTGCTCCATTTTTTCTTATCTGTCTTGTTGGTTTATAACTCAACATTTTCTTCCACACAGATGCGTCCTAGAGGTTTAGTTAACATGGGCAATTTGCAGCTCAGTTTGCTTTAAACTTCTGTTGAGATATACTGAATGGATGAGGTAAATCTCCGGGCACCACACATCTGGCTTACACAGGCAGTGAAACACACGGAGTGAAACTTCAGGAAATTAAAATATAAACTATCCTGCCCCTTTTCCTGCAGGGGCAGGAGAGGGGATGGGGTCTGCCTGCTTGCATGTGCCTTTGTGGTATGTTAACACTTTCAGTACTGAGAGATAAGTTGCATTTCTTTCCTGCTTGAACCTTTCCAGTCAGCATCACAGCTAAATGTGATGCCTTGGGATTTTTATGTTTGTGACCTGGGAGGTCAAAACCTTCCTTTAAGATACACACTGGCATCTGAGAAAGCTGATCATATGGAAGTCCCCTGTTTGAACTTTTGCCAGCAAACTATCTCATCTTCTTCTCTTCTTTCCCTTGGGGGGCGAAAAGATCACTTTTAAAGGAGATCCCAGGTTTTAGATTAGAATGCCTTAAAAACAAAACTTCTCCAAAGTCCCTTACATGAACACAGCATTTTATTTTTCTTTCTTTAAAATGAAAGAAGCAGCAAGTGAGCCTCATGCTAACTTCCCTGATATTGTTCAAATGCTGTCATGCTTTTAAATTGAACAAGTCTGACTCTGTAACATTTTACATACTCTTATGTGTGTACATACATTCAGCCTTGGCTTGTCATTTTGTGAATAAGTCAAAATTTTTGTTATATTTTGTTTCAGATTTCATATGAAAAGGTAGGGAAGGATATTATACAATCAGAGAATAATTCACATTATATGTCCATGTGCAAAATAAAAACACAAAGAAAAAAGAGGAAAAAAGAAAGTAAAAGCATAATACCTGCCACATTTTACATTTCTGAATTAAAAATATGTGTTTTTCTTGGTGTAGCAGGCCTCTTTCCACAGGGGTAACAGTGGAGCAGGAATCATTACATATGGGCAGCAGACATCTGAAGGAAAAAAAAAACAGAGTAACAAATACATAGGCAAAGAGAATTTATTCAAGATCACAAATATCCACTAGATCCTGCATCCAGATATTCCTACAGCAACTGAAAACCCTGTGCATTACATAATTAATGCAGATGTTGGCAAGCTTTTATAAGGGCCACTAATTCATTCATATGACTTCCTCTCTCCCTCAAGGGTTCTTATCCTTGACCTGTTATTACTATAAGGTCTTTAACCAAAGAATTAAAGCCAGATGTCTTGTAGCCAGGTCTCCTTTTGTTCAATGTCCCTTATAAATAATTTTTTTTATATGCAACAGAGAGATCCTACATGAGAACTTTTAAAATTTCTTAAATAATTAATGCTAAAAGGCTTCAAACCCAAGGGTTGACGTATCCTAAAGGAACAATAAAAGTATTATATTCACTGTGCTGAGAAATACTTTTTACTCTAACTTTTTATTATCCTGGGCCTGCAGATGTTTCTGGTCAATGTTTAGGCTGGACGTAAAAACTTTCTTAAAAGGCTTTTTTCTTTAACATAAATTTAAATGTCATGGAGTCCATTTGGGATATAGGTGGAAAGTTTTGTATATTGCTTTATTGGAATTGGCTGAATTGCATTGACAAATGTAGAAATGAAAAGAAACAGCTTTGGGTAATTCTAAGGAGATCTTTATCTGATACTATTTTTACTTGAGTCGAGTTATGAATTCTGTACATTTTTGTTTTCAACAAGACGGTTAGGTTAGCTGTAGCACTTCCTGCAGGGTAACTGGAGCTGTCCAAAACATATGGTTTAGTTTGTATATTTTAATGGGAAGAAATGACCATCTTTTAGTGTTGTTGATCTGTTCTTTGACTGGGCTTCTTACCTGCATTGCTAAAACTTGTCCGGATTTTGTAAAAATTCACGTTTAGTTGATAGAGTTCCACAGCAATAAAAACAGAGAGGCAAAGGCAGGTCTTGTAGAAGGAGACTTTTTGACATGTGTTTCTTGGTTTGATTTCTTATTTTTAAGCTATTAATATTATAAAATTATAAATTAATTTTAGAAATTTTTTTTACATCATTGTTGTTTACTCATGTCATACAGGGAACCAGGATGTTATTCAGAGGGGTTTATGTTCTTAAGGTTTGCCTTTTGGGAATTGCACCTTGAGTAATTGAGTGGAACTGAGAAATGAAACTCATTAGGCATTTTCTTACGAGCCAAGAGTTTTATCCAAAACTTCCACATCCTGGTGGAATATGGGCTTGTTTGTTGACCCCCTAGCTGTTCTCAGTGGAGTACTCTGCAAAGAAAATGAATCTTGTGTTCTCTGACATAGCCATGACAATATTAATGCAGGAAATAAGGTTGGATGCTTTTAACACTAGTTAAGCCAAATATTACTTTTCTTATTTCTTGGCTCACTCCTATTTCAAATTGGAATAAGTCAGTTCTGGTGAGTTATATTTAAAAGCAATTGTGTATTTCAAACCATTTCTAGAAATGTGGCTGATGCTCATAGAAATGCTATGTCATGCTTTCTTTATTGTTCATAAAAGCACTCCATGCTTTATGGACATACGTTGTCCCTGGTAATTCACGGTCTCAGAGCATACTAACAATCTTTATTTAGGGTGTTCTTCCCACTTTTTAAGGCAGGACAAGAAAGAGTAGCTATGATGGAAAATGGAATGAGTTAAAACCTGCTCAGAAATGTAATGCACATTTCCTCCTCTTTGAAGAGCTATTCTTCTGCTACAGTCAAACAGTTTTATGCACCAGTAACATAAATAAGGTGTCTAGCAGTGTTAACTTTTTTTAATTAATAATTGCATGCCTTTCCCTTTAACTGAATCTTTAGCTCATTTTCTGTGCAATTTACAACTACATCAGAAATCACGCTGGCTCCCAGAGCAGACGGAACCATTTCTGGTTGTTTCTAATCTGGTTGCTGTTACCAGATTCCTCAGAGCAATTGTTTGTGAGTTGTGGAATGCCACTTGGTCTGAAAAAAAAAAAATTTGTTCTGAAGTGTATTCTTTTCCTGTCCCCTTCCCCGCTCTTTGAGCATGTCTCATCCATGGAGGCAATCATACGTTTTCAGTTCTGATGTCATTCTTTTTTTCTTCTCTCTCTCTTTTTTTTCTCTCTTCTTTCAGTCCACAGCCATGAGCGAACCACAGTGCTACTACAATGAAACCATTGCCTTCTTTTATAACCGAAGTGGAAAATATCTAGCCACTGAATGGAACACTGTCAGCAAGCTTGTAATGGGACTGGGGATTACCGTCTGCATCTTCATAATGCTGGCCAACCTCTTGGTTATGGTGGCCATTTATGTCAACCGCCGATTCCACTTTCCTATTTATTACTTAATGGCCAACTTAGCTGCTGCGGACTTTTTTGCAGGGCTGGCCTACTTTTACTTAATGTTCAACACAGGACCCAACACTAGAAGACTGACTGTGAGCACCTGGCTTCTGCGTCAGGGTCTCATTGACACCAGTCTGACAGCCTCTGTAGCCAATTTGTTGGCCATTGCTATTGAGCGGCACATTACAGTTTTCCGGATGCAGCTGCACACTCGGATGAGCAACCGCCGAGTGGTCGTCGTAATTGTGGTTATCTGGACTATGGCCATCGTCATGGGTGCCATACCAAGTGTCGGATGGAACTGCATTTGTGATATCACTCACTGCTCCAACATGGCACCGCTCTATAGTGACTCCTACCTGGTCTTCTGGGCTATTTTCAACCTGGTCACTTTTGTGGTCATGGTGGTCCTATACGCTCACATCTTTGGGTACGTTCGCCAAAGGACTATGAGAATGTCCAGGCACAGTTCTGGACCCCGCAGGAATCGGGACACCATGATGAGCCTCCTGAAGACTGTGGTCATTGTGCTTGGTAAGTGCTGACTTTGCTCACCCTGTTGTCCCCGCTGTTTCTTATCAGGTGATTTCAGTAATGCATGGTCAGCTCCTGGGAGTCACCAGCATTTGGAAGCCACTAGAAGAGGTGCAGACAGTAAGAACACCCAGAGTTCATGTCCCTTTCCACTATAAAAGGGGGAGCCGGAAAGGATTCTCTTGATAGATTTTTCTGATGAAAAATCAAGCACAAACACAGCAATATTATATCTGAAAACCATTTATTGAAATTAAAAGAGGATAGAAAAGCAGGCAGAGGGGAAAGAAACAGAAGACAGGGACAGCATCACCATGAGGAATTCTGAGTGCTCTGTCAGCATTAGCTCAGCAGGCAGAGCGTACGTGCTGCATAGCTCCTGTGGCGGGCTGGGCGCGATTTTCAGATAGCAGCAGGCTGTGTGTCCCTTCTGGGGGTGGAGAACAGGCTGCCGTGGTTACAGGCATGCCCCTGGAGTGGTTCCATGTTTTCAGAGTTGGGGGGCGGCTGCAGAGATCTTCACAGTGACAAGCAAGTTGGCAGGAACAGTGACCCAAGGCAAAGCAGGCACAGGCAGGAAGGCAGGACCCCAATGAAGGGGTGGGGGAAGGGGCCAAGCTGACCCTCCAAGTGACCCAGAACAAAAAGAAGAATGGTTCTCGGTGTAGTGGCTTGCTGCCTTTTTATGTGTTCCCCAAACTTCTCCCCCAACTTGACTTCACAGGCCAGCTTTTGGTGAGCATTTTTTGCGGGCATCTTTCATGGGCATCCAGGTACTTGCCTTCACCAGCAAGTGTGTGTGTGTGAGTGGGGGGGTGGGGGAGCTGCTCGCAGTCTAGTCATGGAAGTTTTTTCTGCCGTGATTGGCTGCGAAGCCTCTCTGGGGACAGGGCAACAGAGTTTTTATCAGAATCTTCTTCACCTCATTTATGACATATGTTGGGGCATGTATGTATTGGTCCCTCACAGTTCACTACTGTGACCACTGGGACTACCAAGCTTATTTATGGAAGTTCACGTAACAAACTTTCTTGTTACTTCATAACATGAAACTGGTGAAAATCCAGATGTAATGTGGTGAGTTTTTGCAGGAAGGCATGTTTAAAACCTTTTGTAGCAACCTATTATTTGCAGTGTTTTTCCTTTTGCCTTTGAATATGCAAAATGGCTTCAAACTTAAAATAGTACAGGGAAGGCTTAGTATTCTGCTGAAGTACCTGTTGTATCCTCTTTGCCGCCCAAAAGGTACTGTGTGTATTCATGCAAAGCTCCAATCCATGGAGAACAATGAGGGGCTACAGGCTGTTCATGAAAAGATTGTGTGTTAAGCAGCACTTTATGTACTCAATCCTATAGTGTTTGGCACATACCAGTATCTGACCATTTGCTAGTACAGGAAAGTAGCCTGTGAGATACTGGAGTGCTTGAGCACACTGCTCAGGAGGTGCCTAAGCTTTAGAGCTTGGCATGAAGGAAATACCATAACACACTTTGGATTCAGGAGTGAATTTTTTGAACAGTATTCCTTGGGTTTTTTCTGGTACTCCCAGTTTCCTTATGCAGAATCACAGCCGGAATGCTGAATACCATTCCCTGGTGATCTTCTTTGCTGCTCTTTGTTGCTGCAGATGACAGTGAGCTGAAGGCAGCAAGGATGGTGCAGGTTGCCTCCTTGTCCCAACATATGTTCTCACCTGTTAGGTCTTCCAGCACAGTACATGGGTCTCTAGGTATCACAGTACCCTGTTGCATCAGATGTTTGTCCTAATAGTCCATAAACACAACTGTTATGCAGTCCTCAAAGCCCAAAACTTAGCCCCATTTCTCTCCTTGACATTATGGTTCCCATAGGTTTATGTTGCAGTTTGTGCTTTTTATCACAAACGTGGTAGAATAGTTGCAGAGATTTGGTGTGAGTCACTGTGTCAGCTCACCTGTTAGTTTAACAACTTACATGTTGTACTCTGACCTGGTGATTTGCTTTTTAACCACAATATGAATTGTGCAGTTAACTAACCTGTTAAACCATTGATAAGATGTATTCCTCAATGTCCTGCTCTTCTCTTCAGGGAAAGAACCTCTGTGAGTTTTGCAAGGGAGACTGTAGCAGTTGGTAAAACCTCTCCTGGCTTCCTAGTGCTTCAAAAATCTGTCCCTTCCCACTTCCAAGATTCTCATGGCAGAAGGCAAGATGAGGTTAAGAATACAAAGAAAATTCAGGTTTTGCAGTCCTCTTTTAGGAAACAGTTCCCAGATCCTTCAGTTTTCCCTCCTGAAGGAATTACTGTTTGTACAGCAGTATGAATATAGTATTTCCTATGTGGTGAAAGACTGGCTCAGACTATAAAAAAGGGGGAAAAAAAAAAGCCCCCCAAAACAACAAAAAAAAGTAGGTGGAAAATAGTAGGCACTTATACCAATTCAATGTGGAGTTGTAGTAATAAACAGTGTTTGAATAAATAGCGAATGTCAGCTAATCCCAAGCATGTGTGGAACTAGAGGTATATGTATGCAGTGGGAAGGGTAGATGGTGGCTGCATGTCCTTCCTTTTCCTGTGAGGTCAGAGGGAAGACCCAATGTGGCCAACAGTTGTGGTGTACAAGGAACATAAAGTCCTTTTTTTCCCTAATAATTATTTTTTTTTCAGATATTGTTCTAGAAAGAGTGAAACAACTCCAGGGGTTAAGGGGCATTAGCTAAACTGAAGGTGCATTCAGTTTAGCTGCAGATGTAGTTCAGTAATACCTCTGATTCCTCATTAAGGTGAGATTTTTCAGGACTGCAGGTAGCACATGTTGAAGCTTTCTTCAAAATTCAAACAGGACCTCATTTCCAATCACTGCTGCACTTCATTCAGAGTTTTGCACACACTGTACTTTGGCACCTTGTCTAATCTGCATAAAATAACCATTTACAGAAAACAATAACTTATTATCTTATTATATCTGTTTGAAGGAAACGAAGGCACTTGTAAGTTGTCTCTCTTCATCCTTTTTGCAGCTCTCACCTTGGTATTGTTTTGCAAAGGCTGTGGGTTTTGGTTCAGTTTGGCTTTTTTCCTAAGCAGTGTGGTTTCTAGAGGAAAGCTAGAGGAGGTCAGTCTTACGCCTGTAGTGTAAAGAAGCAGCAATGCTTTCACCTCCTTACGACTTGTGAGGCACAGTTGCAAGATAAAGCTGGTTGGGAAATGGCTGTGGGTTTGTTGTGTAAATTCTTTGAATTTAAGAAATAGATAAAAAACAGACTGGAGCCAAGAACTAGGCTTTGGGGTAACCATAGAGACTTTTAGAGAGTTACATTTTGTGCATCAAGGTGTTACCAGACTGCTAGGTGCACCATGAGAAATTTTCATTAGTTGCCATCCACTGGTGAGTACTATCCCATATTACTGAATTTGCACTTCAGTGCAGGATTGTTTTGTGGTTCTAAAGAAGAAAAGCTAAACATCACTTCAAAATGCTTCTGGGCAGCAGATATGTCACATATCAGCAGATATCTCTCAAGCAAACAGTGTTGTCAGCATGTTGATCAGGCAGGTGTGCTGGTGCTCTATCACTGTTTGCAGTCTACTTGCAAGTCTGGCTTAAAGTTTTCTTAAGCATAAGATTTAATTTCAAGGGTCATACTTCCTGAGTGCCATTTTGAAAAGGTAGAGCTGCAAGTTTATCTACTGGAGCTTTGGGAAGGGCAGAAGAGGTGAGTGCCTTAGGCTGTATGGAGCAATTTGCTGAACATTTATCTTGTGTGATGGGACTTGTTCTACATCTGTGAACCTCAAAAACATGGAGAAAAAGAACCCCTGACTTTCTTAATGGTGCAGACCAGGGTAATAATACATTACTCAATACATTGGTTTGAGGCAGAAACCAACTTTTTGCAGGAGGTGAAGATGGGAAAGAAAGCAGTTTTTTCTGAAGACCCGTCTCCCTCCTCTCCTACCCCACAGTTGAGTGGGGAAGGGATCTGGTTTGTGTCAGCCTACTTTACACAGGAGAAGACAATTCATTTTGGAGGAGAGGGAGGGTGCCCTGGGATTGAAAGGAAAACAGAACTGGGAGTCTGGGTAAACCTGTGAGCATTGGCAGAGGGAGACAAACCATTCCTCATCTTAGAATCTTTGTTAAAATGCTGCTCAGCTGTAACCAACCCCAAAGTGAATTGGCAGCAGTGAGCTGTTCATTTGACTTTTAAACTTCCATAAACGGGTGTCCTGGAGTTGTCCTGCTGGCTGTACTCCCAGGCAAAGCCATGCTGCTGCTGCAAGCAGAAGAGCATCTTTTTCTCCGTCCACATTCCCTCTGTGTTTTGGGGGCAGGAGGGGGAGGGAGTAACACAAGAGCTTCTTGTTTGTTAGCTGCCTAACACGGCCTGCCCTCCTCGTGCCTTGCTGCCTTGCTCCAAGAGGAGAAAACCTGCCCCAAAGGGGTGCAGTCCTGCAGGCAGTGATGCTGTCAGCATGTGCGGGGAGGGTGCCAGCTGCCTCTGACAAGAGGGTGATTGTGTGGGGAGGGCTATGGCTGCTTGACGCACCGACTGGAGCGGTCGGGATCTGGCACACTGCGTCATCCCACAGAGCGGGTGGGATGCTGAGTCCTAGGAACAAGTCGAAAGCAGAGAACAGATTTTTTTTTTTTTTTTTTTTAATGCCCTCTTGTTGTTTTTTTCCTTGAGTAAAATAGTTTAAACAGAAGGAAGTGATTTCATAGCTGAGCCCTTTTTTCTTTTAACAAGGCTGCTTTTGAAATCTTTCAGAAGTAACAAGGAACATAAAGCTCTTTCTCTAAACCATGCCTTTCCTTTGCATTGGAACTAAGGAAGGACTGATCTGTGCATTGCACATAGCCGTAAAATCATGTCTGGTTTGGCTTGCAGCTCAGTGACACTTTGCCTTTCACCACTACCATGTGTTCCCTTTAAATGAGCAATCAGGGAACAGGCAGAAACTGAGCAGATACATCAGCTGAAACTTGGCATCCTCTCTTCAGTTCTCCACTTTTTCTCATGTTACATTTAAAGACAAAGCTAAACTGTTTTTCTGGATCATAGACTCTGAAAGCACTTGTCTTGGCCAGTTGTAGGTTTGGCCCAGAAATGGATGACAATATCTAACCATTGTTTTAAGAAGTAGTGAAAGCACCAGATTAAGGATTTCAGAGCCCAAGTCTGGATAAACTAGCTCTGGTTGGGATTTCCTTGGCCTGGAATCAGTGATGAAAGGCTAGGATCTTTCAGGTGTTTTCAGGTGCATGCCTGCATTTGTAGAGAACTACTGGCTTATAATGTTACTGTTGGAAAGTTAGCCTGTATTTCTCCTCCCTAAATGCTGATTAAATATCCATCCTAATTTGTCACCTCTTGTTTTTACGGTGTGGATAACTGCCATAAACCTCCATATGCATCTTTGGGCATTCCTCTCTATTTAGAATTCAGACTGTGAGATTGTAATACTAGGGGTTTATAACTGAATTTCAAATAAGCAAAATACCTACAACCTTTCTTACTTGTATTTCACTAATCCTGATGATTAGCCTTCTAAATTGGGTGAGTTCTCAATGTTGTTTGGCCAAAATTAGGCATGCCTGTTGACCCAGGCACCACAGCTGGCCCCCAAGATGTAGGGAGACAAAACAATGAGTTCATAATTGTTTGCCCTTTATTTTCCTGGGAAGTAAAAACACACTTAGTTTTCCCTGCCTGTGGAATCATCCACTTTGTTTGCAGGAATGTGGTTTACTCTGTAAGACTGGTAAACTAATGTGGGCACAGATAAAAAAGGTGAAGGTTCTTTTTGTGTAAACTGTTTTGATTTAGAGGAGTCTCACTGTGTTTGTAGACAGTCCTTTACTTACTATAACGAAAAAAAAATGCAAGAAAAACATCTGGAAGTTCAGTATAAACATGTGGAAGGGTAGAACTGATCAGCAACAGCTTTTTTCCTGCCCTTTCTGCTGCAGTTATGGATTGCATGAGACTTATTTTTGTACTTTTGTAGCTTTTCTTTCACATGTAGGTATCAAATGGGGTTGGAAAGCAGCAAAATACTGTTAATGCACACGAGTGTTCATATGTGCTCTAGCTACACAGTTGAAGCAAATTAAAGTGCATCATTGATAACTAACCTTTCTGAGTGGTTGTTTTGATATGCAGTGTGTATCTTAACTCCCCACTTCCTCTCATGCAGTAAAAGCACTTCATTATCAGTAGTAAATAAAATTACTGTGAAATAATGCTACAACCTGATTGACAACATATGGTGTCTTGACAGAGGCATGTCTTCTATTTCCATATCCCTCATGGGAGTGCCAGGTAATTGACTAGAATGACTTAACTTTGTTAGCATTAAGGCTTAAGCAATATGAAATATGTTTCACCAGTTACCAAGGCTGTGGTCCTCGACTGAGACGAAGACGATCATGTCTAGACAGAACTTGGTTATGGTATCACTCAAACTTTGATAGACCTCCCTACCCACAGAAGGTTGTTACTGTGGGCCAGATGATCATCAGCCCCCTTAGCACAACACAGCTTATAGGAAGACCTCTTGGAGAAGCCAGGGTTTAACTTTTCCTTACAGTGACTGTAAGGAAACAACTTCACCTATTTACATCCTCCTTGAGGAGTAGTGCTGGTGTCGAGAGGGATGAGCTTTCCAGCAGCATTTTCCCTGAGATGACTGAAACTGAGGATGTCTTAGCTTGGGGATGTCATTCCACCAGATAGCAGTGGCCTCATGGGGCCAAGAGCAGCATCCAGTCAGGTATTTTTCCTTGTAATTATTACGTTTTCCTTAGAGAGCTGGGCTGGGCAGTAAGATGAGGCTGGAGTTGAGATGAGAGCAGCATTTTTCACAGCCTCTTCTCTGGAAGTGGTGCAGCGTGAAGCCATACATGCTGTATTACCCTGTGGTCTGCGCCGGGGCCAGCTCAGAGTCACCAACCCTGCCTGACCCCCGCGTCACGGAAATGTCGCCTCTGTTTTGATTTAGTCCTGACGGAAAAACAGGGCAATAAACCCTGGAATTGGTGCGGGCAATACAAGTCTGAGCATCAATGACTTTCTGTTCTAGCACACAGGGTGCAGTTATGTGCAGTCCCAGTGTTTTAGACAAGTAAATTTTAAAAGTGCATAAACTGGGAGTTTAACCCTACAGTCAAGTAAACTGGGAAGTTGTTGCTGATGACTATAGTCTAAATGGAGAGCTCATAGAGTTTAAATGATAAATTCTTATTACATTTTTTGGAGACGGAAAATTTGTAATAAGTGCTTTCAGAGCCGCTGTGTAACAGCAGTACTTTCAAGCTGCATCATCAAATATTTGTATGAAAAACTGAAATCTTGCTTAAAATTATTATTTGTAGCACATCTTATCTAAACTACAGAATTTTGATGACTTGGAATTCTCTCTCTTCTCTCAGGAGTTTTTCTGATTGCTCCTCAAAAGCTTCCTTGCAGGAAAAAACATGCAGTTTAGGG
Organism: Vireo altiloquus; assembly: GCA_013396875.1. Taxonomy (NCBI): domain Eukaryota; kingdom Metazoa; phylum Chordata; class Aves; order Passeriformes; family Vireonidae; genus Vireo; species Vireo altiloquus. The sequence goes on from VZRF01001708.1 coordinate 92,578, forward strand.
GGGGGTTTCCAGACCTCTCAATTTCTACTTACTGTGTATTATGTATTATCGTTTTGGTTTTGTTGTTGGGGTTTTTTTATTTCCCATGTGCATTTTAATGACATTTTAGTATTGACTTAAGTAACAGTGTACTTTTAGCTTGCAAGTAGATGAAGGGGAATGAAAATCTTCATATTATTGCATATCTTTGTTAGAAGGTTTCATTGTGAAATCACTCAGATTTAATAAAAATAATTTTAACTTTTAGTCAGTGATTCATAAAAAGTGTACTAATATTTTTATGTTTGTAAATGTAAATGTATTCTACTTTCTTGGTAAATACAGCTTGATCACTATATTAGACAGGTCTAACACTATTTTCTAACAAAAAGACAAATTTTCACAAAGAATTATTAAAAATCAGTTAGGTTTTCTTTTTTCAATTAAAATAATGGAGGCATGAAAACTTGCCAAGGATCTATGTACATTATTATGCAGTGATTGTAGTGTGTTTTAAATTTAACACCCTTCGTAGGATGTTATTTGATCACTTGATATATTTCATGCTGCTAGTAAAAGCAGTAGTATGTGTGCTCTGTCTCAAAATCTCAGTCACTGATCACTTTTATTGTCATTTATAGTCCTGCAAATGAATTCTGGTGGATCTTCTTGAATTTTTTCCAGTAGTCCCAAACCAAATCTCTACCTGTTGCTGGCTGTCTGGTGAGAATGATGAAAGGAAAAATAATAAGGAAGCACAGCATCTGGAAATTGCAGTGTGGTCAGTTTGTTTGTGTGATAAACTTCATAACTAGCTTTCTTTTCCAAAATAAGCCCATGCAAGCTCCACTTGATGAAGCAGAAGTTACTGGTGCCTTGTATGCAGGCAACTCTCTGAACCCAGAGGGTGGCTGGGTTTGTAGGGAGTCTCGTTCTAAATGTTTTGCTGAATTTCTTCACCAACTCGCTCAATTAATTTTATTTCATCCACAGCTAAAGCTGATATATCCCTGGTAACTGTCTTTTCTCTAAAGTATTCCAGGTATCCCTGTGACATTCAGTGTTTCACCCTGGGGAATCCATCTGGAAGTTTTCCCCTTCTTTCCCATTTCAGTTAAGAATAAGAATTATTTATTTTCTTTCAGGATCCTTTGAAAATGCACTTTGAGGAACTTCCATCATTTCCCAAGACAGGAATGTGGTTTTATTTTATTTTATTCTTGAGAGGGAAAAATATCTCTAGTAAATACATTCCTTTAAGTATGATGAAAATGCAGCCCTGTTTAATAAAAGTCTTTCCCGTGACTTGAGTATAATTTATTACCTTTTCAGAGAAAAAATAAATTTAAAGGGCAGATGAAAGCTCTCATCATTTTTCCAAGAATGGCCATAAAGGGGCATACCTTAAGTAGTTCTTGCACTTGTGTTCACCTTTTGATTAAAAAAAATATATAAGCAAAAGAATATTTCTAATTGCTTGCATAGGTTTTGTCCTTTTCCCAAGAAGCTTCTAAAAATGAATTTCAATGGCAAGAGTAGGTGTATTTCTCAACAAGCCCTGAGAACAGATTTTTATTTTCCTTTAACTTAATAACAGGACTTGGAAATCACACCTTGACCCCAAAAAATAGAACCCAAGATTTTCACTGGGATCCAGGTAAAATAACAAAATGCTGACTAAGGAGTGATAGCCACTTACTGAAACTCCACACCAAATCAAAATTATTAATTAGTAACGTATCTTGCTCTGAGATCAGACTCCACTTAGCAGTGCTACATCCACAGGTGAGTACTCATCAACCTGGGCTTCTCTAAAACAATGCAGATGGGCATGTTTTGGGGGACACTTGCTCTAAAACAGAGGCCTTGGTAGGGCAGAAATTGTTACCAAGAAGAAATTTTGAAAATCAGATGTACAAGAATGCTTACTGCAAAATGCAGCACGTGACCAAGTCCTACTGATCTCTCAAAATTTGAGCATTTTGAATTTTGAATTTTCTGGATGAGAAGATGAGGACCCATGATTTCTTTAGAAGAGGCAATAGTGCTTTTACAAAATGGCTACTCACCACATAACCATTTTGTCTTCTAGAAAGGCCATAGCTGCATGGGGAGTTTGCTTCTAAATGTTTTGCTTATTTTGTTCACTGCCTTTCCAGATTATATTTCTTGCCCCCTCAGCTAAAACTGATACATTCTTGGCAACTCTTAAAGCAAATAATTTGCAGTCTGAAGGTTTGGGGTAAGGTCCGCATCCAGCCACTGGCTTCTGTTTTCACCTTTGTGTGATACCATTTGTCCTTTCTGTGTTTCAGCAAACACCACTCAAGTGCTAAGTCAAACTTATAGCCAGACCTCAGCTTCAGAGATTATGTGAACAGAAATGCCAGCTGTTAACTTGTCTCATTGTAAAACTGCATTCAATGAGGCACTGAACTGTTGTTTGTTTCCACCAGTGGAAAGCACTGTTTTCAGTGCTACACAACAGACTGTTTTGTGCTAGAGAAGCAGTGGTGCTCCTTCTGCATTGCTTCATTGCACATGGGCAGGGTGATTAAGTATTCTGGGTTGTTTGTTTTTTCTGGTATAATCTATGAAGACAGAAGAATAACAATTTTCAATATCAAATTGTTTTTGCCTTTATAGTTTCAATGAAACTATGACTCTTCACATCAAAGCACAGAGTTGTTGCTGATGGCAAAACTTGGTGAGGCATCTGAGGTACAGCAGCCAGTCAGCGCAGTGGGAAGTGGTCAGTAGTGAATGATAGCTTTCAGACTGCAGCCATTCCTCCATCCTTCTAGGCTCAGCGTGAAAAGAATGTTCAACAAAAAGCTTCGTTTTTTCATTTCTTTAAATAAATGTATTTAGAATCTGAATGTGGAAGGAAAATACAATTCTGAATTCTTCTGGTGCTGGCAGAAGAGCTTCCTGTTCTCATGTTTCATGCTCATAGGGATGCTGTCACTGAGCTCACTGATGGACTACTTTTAATTTCTTTTTTTTATTTCAAAGCTCTTTTCAGGTTTTTTTTCTTTTTTTATTTTTCCTCAGCCCTTTCCATCATAAGTTTCTCTCACAGACACATTTGATACCCTTCCTTAAAGCTGGAAGCAGAAACAGCAGCAGAAGATCCCCATCCTTTCGGCACTTCTCGTTTGGGAAAACTTTGTGTCACACTTCTACTTTCCTCCGCATAAGAAAATGTCTCTGAAGTTCATTTTCCTGTATCCACATGGAGAAATGCTGATGTTATGTCCAAGTGTGCTGCTTGTGCAATGTGGCAAGTCCACTGGTGGACAAATATCCTTTCCCATCAATGCCTGGAGAACAACAAGGGCTCAGATCTTGTATGGCAGGTCATAAAACTTTGGAAGTTATGACACCATTTGTAAATCTGAGCCATTTAATTTCCAAGCCCTGGTGTTGGTCATCAGTCTGCACTATTTAGTGATGTACTGGAGCAAAGGGAATTGCTGTAAGTGAAAATCCTTGCTTTCCAGACCCACCAGCAGACAGGATGTATTTGAACACCCAGGCATGAGTGCTTTGAAGTTTGTGGATAGGGTGATCTAAAGTTTTGCAACTAAAAAAGTAAGAACTTGTTCTGTAAAACTGCACCAGACATATCTGCCATGGGGGTGGCCTTCTGCTGCTGCTAGGAGAGTAGCCTCCTGTTGCAGGGGTTGAAGTAACAATTCCTTGATGTCAGCATTACAAGCCTGTGAGGTTACTGTAAAGAAAAAAGGTTGAGGCATGTTTGAGAGGAGAGAGAGAGGGAGAAATTCTGTTGCATTTTTTTGTGTTTGAGTAAGAGCTATCTGCTTGGGTCTTTTGTTTTAAAAAAGTGCTTGGTATCTGATTACAAGTTTGTTAATATAACCATAGATTTGCAAGAACACTTAAGATTTTTGAAATAACTTCCTTCATGAAAGAAGTCATCTCCTGAAGAAAAGGGAGGGAATTTAGCTGTTAAAAGGAGGAAAGTCTGCCAAGCTCCTCTGGACTCAGTACCTTCCTTGTTCTTCTAAAAGCAGTTTTGAGGGAGCTGTTTCCTATCTTCTGATATTGATATAACCTCAGAAAGAACTTGTTCTGACATGTGGCATTGATAATTCTCATCTTTCCTTGTTTTAAGTTGCTTTAAGGCGCTCATTTTTCACTTTTCTGGAGAAGTACAAGGAGTGATTTAGAGATTAATTTTCTAAAAATTACTCAGCAAAAGCTGAATACCTAGAGGGTAAAAAAAATTGCATAAAATTATTGTGTATTTGTAGAATGGCTGCCACTTTCTTCTTTTAAACAGACTAAAGTTGAAAACTGGATAGATGCAATGTTGTGGGACATTGCTCTAAGGGTGCTGGGTGCCGAGGGAACATCGCTTGCTGCCTGATATTCAGCCTTGTTAGCACACTTGGCCTTCCAGATGCATTTTGTATTTACCCTCCTTCAACAAGGACAGAGTAATATCAAGAGTATGTTGTAGCTTAACTTCTTTGCTATTGTTGTCTCACGCACATGCCAAAAAAAAAAAAAAAGAAAAGGTGAAGTGAATGCATATTGGTTAATAGGCTGTAATGCCCCTGTAGACTATGGGGACTGAAAATGGTCCTTCATTGAGGATGATCTGCATCTGATCCTTGCCTATTTAGCCAGAGTTCTGCACAAAATGAGTTGTGTGGCTTTGTCTTTCCAGCAGAAAAGCTTGGCTTGATTGATCGTGTGGGGAGAAGGGAATTAAAGTCAACCAACGAAGCAAAGTACTTAGCTTGAAATAAGTAATGTAGCATTCTTTAGATGAACTTTCAGCTAATTTCACCCATCAAATACCTGAGTGCTGCACTCAGCAGGTGTAGTGCTGTTATAAAGCAGAAGGCTTTCAGGTACACTGGCTGTGCCCCGCCAAGTAGGGTGAGAGGTGTGGATAAAGCCATACAGACTCTGGAAATATGAGCTTTTTAGCACATTCCAGAGAACACAGTACTGATTGATGCTGTTTCCCATGAGATTTTCCTTTTCTTTTTTTTTTTTCCTGATTCCTCACCCTCCTACCCCTCTTTTCCCTCTGTTCCCATATCTCCAGTGTCTTTATTTATAACTTTATCTGTGTGGCCTTGCCCCTGTTTGGCTGGTGGGCAGGAGCAGCACCTCTGACAGCCAGCTTAACTGCCAGGATAAGCCGTGGGAACCTCAGCTGTCGGAGGATGTTCTGGGGCCTTCACCCAGTCCTGGAGCACTGGTGGCCCCATCTCACATGCCTCTGATTGGGCTGCCAGACTGTCCTGGCTTGTGGCATGGCATAGGAAAGCAATTCCAGGCCAGAATTTTCCAGAAAACAAAGTGTATCCACCTTCCTGCAAAGCATTGTCATAGGCATAAATATCCAGTATATAGAGATTTACTCCTGGAAGGAAGAGAAAAATTTTTTTCCTGAGTTATTGGAACCAGGTTGTGAAATGATAGGCCCTGTTTTATCCTGCCAGTTCACCATTTAGGCCTCTCATTGATTTATCTCTGATTGAAGCAGAGAAGGACCTCAGCGGGAGGAGTATTGAGTTCTTTGCCTGCTGGGTAGGCAGCCATGTGCGTCCCAGCTCCCCTGGCTATGCTGATACAAGAAAGAGGGGCACTGGCATGCAAAACAGCCGGCTGTCTTTGGCCACTGGCCAGGCACAAGTCAATTTACAATGGCTGCTGAGATTTTGGGGGTCTAGGGGTTGTGTTTCTTTCCTCAGATAGCTCCCTCGGCATCCGTGGGAGCTCACAGAAACCAGCCAGGGCACATCCTTTGGTTAAAGGTGCAGAGGATACCTGACTTTCTAAGGCTATAGCCTCTCCTCAGTGCTCTGGGAAACTCAACATCAAAAAGATGCTTTATTAAATTCCTTTTTCCTTTTCCCTTTTCCCTTTTCCCTTTTCCCTTTTCCTTTTCCTTTTCCCTTTCCTTTTCCTTTCCTTTTTTGTAGTTGTCTTGTACTTCCAGTTCCTAAGTCCAGGAGCTGATTGATCATCAGTAATTGAAAAAGTAGATTGCCCAGAAACAATGGCCAGTTAAGGTGTGATCCATGAGGAAGTTGCACCTATTTGAGTATTTACGATTGGCAGGGATGTACAGCCATCCCTACAGATGGGCAGTTTTCTAGGATACAGTGCATACAACAGTGCCTCAAATTCCAACATTTCCTGCATTTAAAATGAGTGGAGAGAGCTGGCCGAAGCACAAGTTCTGCATTTGTCTGTATACAAACAAGGATTTCTCCTCAAGTACTTTTGAAATCTTAGCAGTGACGCAAACCAGATTTCAAACCTGGCCTCGACCTTGAAAACTGTGATGAAATATATTAAAACCCTGACCACCAACCATTCATAAACTTTGTACTTTTTTGCACTTTGCTTTAAAACAATACACCTTTCTCCCCAAAGTTTGCAGACCACTCTTTTGTGGTCTCAAGAATTACCCTTGACTCATACAGTACAGAGAATCTTGCAAAGTGTCACTTATGGGATGTCTCCATGGCATATTGCACTGCTGAGTGCAGATTTCCCCCAAAATAATAAAGAAAAATATTATACTTGCCAGAGGCTTTATTAGAGAAGCTTGTCATCCTTTTCTTTTGAAATTTAAGTTCTGCCTCTTTTCACTGCCTCTTTTTGCTGCAGTTGCTTTCAAATAGAAGAGGTGAATGTCAAGTGGATGCACCAGTTTCACTGTCTCCTGAGATGCATGTAAGAAAGCAGAATAAATAAAAATGTCTGCCCAAGCAGAAAGCTTCAGATACTGTTGTAAAGAGTTAAATTGGGTTTTTTTAATAGAAAGTAGTGTTAGTATAGTGCACAGGCTCTAGTACCCTGATAGAATTGCCTAAAAATCTGCATGTGTGCAATTTTGAAGGCAGCATTTTGTAGCAGCATATTATAGTGGACTTCTGTGTGTGCTGAAATCTGTGATCGTAAGAGATGTTTGTTGTCACACCTTGAAACCATATCCTCCACTTCCATGACACAGACTGACCATTTCCAAAAAAACCAAGAAAAGTCCATGTTTGGAAGATGGGTAGCATATTTTTTTGTCGTTTAAACACCTCTATTTCTCACACATCAGAAAAATAAAACACAAAGTGCTTGGAAATGCCAGGCACATTGCCAGCATTTTAAAGACCTATGAAAAGAGTTATTACACTAGCAGTAGGTCTGGAAACTTGATGAACCAACTGGAGAGTATCAGTAAGAAAAATATCTGGAAATATTTAATGATTCAGTAGCTCAGTTCATGTATAAATTGTTCTTTAATTTAGATGGAGAACTTGTGTTAGAATATTTTCACCCTTATTGATTAAAGGGTGTATTTAGATGCTGCATTTTGTGCCCTTAGTATGAGGGTTTTCCAGGGGACCCCTCATTGCTCTGACCACAACTGCCCTCTTCGTGGCAATGTCTTCTGGCTCCAGGACTTGCTTAGAGTTCATGAGCACCCAAGAGCTGATAAAGACACCTCTGTGATGCTGTCACATTAAGAGTAAGGCAAACTTTCCTGACTCATGAAAAGTAAGGGAATTTAACAGGAAAATAAACACCCTTGTGTTCCAGCTGGTCCTCAGATATCAAAGGGGCTGGTGGCGGCTGGGTTTAGATTCTGGGTCATTGACAATTCATAGACTGAGCAACAGAAATACAGAGCCAATGCAGCACTCTAAATCCAGTCATGTTTAATAAGAACTACTCCGATTACAGACGCACAGGTAGAACAATACCATAAAATACACTGTAAGCCCGGTCGTGCCCACTGAACCCTCACACCCAGAATAAAAAACTGATGGCATCCAATACCTCTCACAGACAGGTACAAAACAGTGTCATTTCACGAGCAACAGAGATGCAGGTTCTTCTTGGATTGCTCATGATCAATACACTCTCTGTGGAAGCACCTGTGAATACTTAAAATACAAATAATGCAGATGACGACAAATGCATTAAATTGCGAGATGAGTATGTGCAATGAAAGTGTGATGACAACATAAGCCAGCTTTCTAAATTTCTCAAAGCACTTAGTATAGCTGAGTCTGACCCAACAGATGTCCCTAGGGGTGAGGAGATCTGTACAGCCCATTGACCATCCCTGGATACATTCAGAAAGACCAACTAGGGAGAAAGATGGAGAGGTGGAAAGTTATATATGGCTCTCTTCTGCCATAAAGAACTCTTGGGGTTGCCTCTTTCCACCTGGTTGACACGTCTCAATAGAACATTTCTCTGGAAAAGATTAAGTTTTATACTTCATCCATAAAATTTTACATGTGTCTTTTGCGGTGATATGCAATGCTCTTGCAGGCATTGGTACCTCTGCCTCACCCTTTCCCTGTGTTCATGGCCAGTGCTCATATGGTGACCACTATTTATAACTTACTGGGGCAAAACTCTCCTGTTTGGGGAGGGTAAGAGGGGTCTGGCAATGCTGCTTCTCCCCATTCTCATCATTCCCTTCCCCAGGCACGCACAGCTTACAGAACTCCATGGTTCAGGTAGTGATGCAACCTTCTCTAGCCACGGGTCAGGTGGAAGGAGAGCAAAGTTCACATGAAAGCCATGTCAGTAAAGCAGAAGGGTGGCTGGATTGTAACTAGGACATCTTGTGCAGCGGAGCACAGAACACGTGCCAAGAGACTCACATGGCATCCCAACACTGCAGGCTTTGCAAACTGCTCAGCCAGCTCCTCACACGAGATCCACACAACACTGACGGAAGTAGCAGGAGTGAAAACTGTCCTGCACAGACCATGTTACTTGCCCTGCACCTGGAGCAGTAATAGTCTTCTTAGCCACTGATGCTGCATTCTTAAAGGGATTCGAGCTGGTGAAACTTGAATGTGCCTTCTCCAATAAATGCAATTAAAGACAAGAGGATAGACAACCAAAAATATAATTAGTGAGTGCTTGTTTTCTGAAAAATATTGCTAAAAATACTGTGAAATCAACAAATTTGCAGTAGGTCTGTCTGGAAGTTCTGCTTAATGTTACCCTGTTCATTGCTACATATTCTCATGCTCATAGATAACTAATGAGCACAATTACAATATCAGGGTTTGGATGGCAGGACAACAGCAAGAGCAACAATGCCAGTAAAATGTTTGTGGAGTCACTGGATGCCTAAGGAAGCTGAATGCTCATTATTTCGAAATGCAAATAAGTGGGGTCATCCCTTGTTGCTTGCCTCTCCTAGAAGATACCAGGACCAGAGAAATCTCTGCTCTTTTTCTCCCCTCATAGTTCGCAGAACAGTAAGAACCCAGCTGATAGGAAGCTTGCAGTGGTGGTTGGTTTGGTTCCTTATTATTTAAGGCACAGCTGTGATCAATCTCTGGGCTATAAAGTTAAAGAAAAGGAGCTGGAAGCATGGGCTTTTCCTACAGCACTGAAATGGCCCATCTGCCTTGCATTTGACCCTCATCTAGCTAGCCTGACTTTGGTATGGCCACTACTCTGAGCCCTGTAAAAAATCTGGAGAAGCCAGCAAGTATCACCAGGAACTTCAAGTGAATCCAGCAAAAGCTGATCTGAGTTTACCTCAGGGCTTTTTCTTTATGCATCTCCCCTACACACTGCTGCTGTGTTCGAGTTTACCTCAGTGTTGCCTCAATATTCCATTGTTAAAACATTTTAAAAGAAAATAATATCATCTCTGAGCGGTGTTCTTCAGTGCATTGCTGAGCAGTTAGGAGAGTTTTAATCTTTTCTGAAACAAGAAAAAAGCTTTTTATTTCATTTAGAACAGCAGAGGTACTTCTTAGAAGCAATTAATTTGCTGGGTAGAAGGGTTTTGCAAGTGATTTTCTTGCAATGTACTAATTGTTTGTTTATCTCTTTTATTTAAACCCAAAAATTCCTAAGTGGAGGACCTTTTTGCCTGGAAGGTCTTGGTTTCTTGCTGGCAGTTTCCTGTTTGCTTTAGGCACAAGCCTACAAGTATCTGCTAAAACAAACTGAAAAAACACAATCCTGGGGAAGTCTTGCAGATTCATATATCAGCATGTCTGTCCCAAAATAATCTGACTTGAACTACTGTGAGCAATGATGGACTCAAACATCAAAATTATCCCACAGGTACTATTTTGGGGGCATGTTGGAGGAGGAGTACTCAGTGTAAGTGTAGATGCTTTGATTAGTTGGCATTGCTTTAAAACATATTTCCTGTGTCCCCAGGTTCTACCTCCTGGACATGTGGTGGTAATACTGAGCAGTGCTGGTGGGCACAGCCTTTCTGCTTGGTGCAGTACTGTTTTTTTGGTTTTTTTTTTTAACATGGAGTTAAGAGCTGGCAGCAGGAATTTGAGGAGGTGTCTTTTTTTTTATTCCCTTAGCCCTTTTTCACCCCTTCTGCTAGTCTGTCAATTTACTGCCTCCTCAGCTGCACAGGTGAGCTGCAGACATGCAGCAGCTGAATGTAATGCAAGTGGAAATTGCCTTTGTGGTTTTGTAGCAGTCTTGGTCCATTGGTTCCTCTTCCATCAGGCAACAGCAACTGATGTTGTGCTAGTTCGGTTTTCTGTTTCACAATCCTGTCTCCACTGTATGGTTTAAGGCAGAAGGACACAATACAGTAGATAGTCTAGGCATACTAACACCTTCTTTTGAAGACTAATAACCTTGCCAGAACTTCTTGTGGTTTTCCATTGAATGTGGAGGAGTCTTTTGTTTTCCTTTCAGAGGCTGGCTTTCAATGCAGCTGTAGTGATCACAACTGTTTGTTTTTGCAATTGCTTGTGGGAGTTAGTGGAGTTAAAGTTTCTTTGATGGCTGACTCCCTGCTTGTATGCTGTCCCCTCCCATGGAGCAGACATCCCAGCCCTGCACCTAGAGCCTGTTCACACAGAGAGGTCAGGGCAGCATGCTCCACAGACATGCCTGTGATGGCACAGGATCAGTCAGAGGGGATTAGACAGCTATAAGGACCATCAGACAAGACAGAAAAACATTAGGCTTGCTTTCTGGATGCCTCATCACTGTCTGCATGAAGTCTCAAGCATTCCAAGTGTGAAGCAAATGCTTTCACAGGTATTCTCTGTCTATGGCAGCCACTGGTGTGATCTGCATTGCGTGTTGCTACCTGCCACATCTGATGGAGCTATTAGTTATTAGTGGTTCTTCTAAAAAGTAGAATTCTGCCCTGCTGTACATAGTGGTGTTGTGTGTTTTTATCAGATCACCTTGAACTGCATCTTAGAGAATTGTTTAAACTGTCTTTTCTGTTTTGAAAATTTATAGATTGTTTAATTTAATGAGCTCTGCCCTGGCAGCAGCTTCTCTTCTCTGTGTCACTGTGTTGAGAAACAAGTTGGCTTTGCCCCTAGGCTGGAGACAGGTGAAAATTATTACAGTTGTCTTTGACAGTCTCATTAGAGAGGCCAAGAGTTCAGTGGGAAGAGACTCATGCTCATGCCCAGCAGCAGAAGACCCAGGACAAAACTGAGCAGCAGGCAAGGCATGCTACAGAGAAAGTGGCAATGTTAACACCTCTGCCTTCCTTGCATGGTAGATAGGGGCTGGATCTAAATGACCTTCGTCTAGCACCTCTCACGAACACCCCTGAAAGAGAAGAAGGTGGCTGGGAGTCAGCCCATTTTTGGCACGGACCATTTGCTGCTGCTATTCAATTGCTCTTTCATGGGAGGGTGGGAATAAGGGAACTGAAAGTTAAGACTTAGTGCTTTTCTTTTTTATTTTTTCATTGTTGTCCCTTTTTATGTATAGCCAAAACCTACAGTCTTTTACAGGGACACTGGAGCAAACTGTCTGCCAGAGGTCAAAGGAGTCACATCCTCAGAAATATGCAGATTGAGTAACCTTCAAAATAACATGATAATGCATTTTTTTGTGGTTTCAGAGGCTATTTATAAAGCAATCTTTAAGCCAAGGGACTGAGGATGTGATGCTAACACAGTACAAGCACTATTCTTGGGTGCTTTTAGGTGCCACAGTTTTCTTAGCAGAGGTTAAATTTAGAAGAGGAGAGCAAACTGTAGAAGAGTGTTCCTGTAAGCCAATGGAAACACAAGGATCAGTTCTGTATGCCAAGTCAAGCTCACATCTCCAATAAATGCAGTGATTTTGAGGAAGCTTAGTCATAGGGAGAAGACACATCACTTCCTAACCCAGGAGCAGTTTTAATGACTAACCCTCTAAGTGGATGAGACTGGGATGCCCTCATTTGTAGTCATGAGTACATAGCTGCATTTCCAGAGTTTTACACCACTGTTTACTGTTGAGAGGAAGAGCTTGATTAAGATGCACCTTTTTTTTCCCCCCAGATAATGCAGGATTTGGCAATGTGGTTCTTGATGATATGACTTGAAAGAAAGGCTAGATTTTATTAGAGCTCTCTTCTGTGTTTGCCTGAAAATTTTAAGTGAGTATAGATTCTGTCATGGTAAATAAATAAAATGAAATTACAGAGAAGCTGCCCCCGGAATCCTTCAGGAGCAATGAAACATCTCCAGTCCTGTTCACTGAATTTCTCATTTGAAGTATAGGAAATACTGTTGTTACCACAGAGAAATTATATGGGCAAGATAGCAAACACCCTAATGGGGAATCTGGAGGCTTCTGGGAGAGCCAAAGGATAGCTGCATCCCTTTAAACAATGTCTCAATTTTACAGTGTGGAAATACAGAACAAAACCTGTATTTTCTGCCCTAGATATCAGCCTCATCTAGATTGTTTTAAACAGGTACATATAGAATTAAGTGCCAAACCATGGAATATATCCTTTTGATAAGTATATATTTACCACAATCAAAACATGGGTGGTTCTTCAGTCAGTGCTTCTCCTGTGATGGGCAATGCCACATCTCTCTGCCCCCCTCTGTTTTAGCAGTGCCATTTGTAGGTGCCTCCCTGCTGGTGTGATAGCCTGAGTAATGTCTGAATGCCCTTAACACTGCTTGGGTGGTGAGGTGTGCAGCCAGCTCAGTACAGCACCATTCATGTGCAGTCTGTCCAAGGCTGCTTGTGCTTCAAGGCAGTAGTTTGATTTGTTATATTCAGAGGAGGAGTAGAAAGGCCTTTCTATCTTGTCTATACTAAGTTGTCCAAAGTCAGGCAGATTTTCCAATCAGATTCATCCTAGAGTGGCATTCCCGTATCCACAGGAGGTTACCCTGTTGCCCACTTCACTTTGGAGTTTGTGCTCTTTGTTTTCTCAGAGGCACAGCTGTCAGCATGGATTCTGCTTCTTAAAACTGTTTTGTGTGACCACTCTTAATGCAATTCCATCAAAGGGTGTCTACAACAGCTTAACCAGATAGCTGTAATTGGGTAAGTGTTAGTATGACTATATAAATTAAAAGCACACACAATTTTTTTGCAGTTGAGATAGAGCTGGTAATTTTCATTATTTCTATCCCTTGGTAACACTTTCTCCTACTCACAGTCTGATATTAGCATGAGACAAATTTTATTCCTATTAAGGAAACTGGCAGAGGCTAATATTTTTCTGCTAATATTATTAGTTTAATCTTATGTAAGAATCAAGGCAGTCCTTTATATATTAAATTGCAGCCACCCAGGCTTCATTTGGAATCTTGTGTTGCAGCTGGAGCTTATCCAAATAATACCTGTAACACTTAATGTCCATAACAAAAAAGGAAAATACAGTTAAACAATCTGACGTAGCAAAGTTGTTTGATATCTGCTAAGCGTACTGTATTGTTTGAGCATAGCATTGTGACCATGCCTGGGAATGTATCAGAGTACCAGAGAGGGAGTATGGAATTCTGCAGGAAAAGTGGGCACAACAGGGCTTTTTCAACACGGCCGTGAATTATTTTTCTGTGATTGGAAACTGCAACTACTAGAAAAGCAGCAAAACACCCAAGTCCTGAGCACACTAAATGTACCTTGCAGAAGCAGGCAGAGGAGAGTCTGGTCTACGAGCCCTGCTTGTAGGGTGCCAGGTGTCCTGCTCCTGCCTCAGATGACCTCTTGCAGTGAGCCTTCAGTTCTGCTTCGGCACGTTCACATTTCAGGGGACCTGGTGACCTCCAGCTGCCCCACATCCAGGACCTGGAAGCCTTGCCCAGACACTTCAGACAGGGTCCTCTTGCTGATCAGGGAGAGGTCTGTCCCCCACCTGAAGTCCCAAGTCATTCTTATGAGCAGTCAGAGCCCCTAAAGAGAATCCTGGCTGAGTTTGGACTAGGGGATGAAAACAGACTGCCAGGGATGATCAGAAGGCTGGAGAGCATTGGCCTTGTTCAGCCTGAAGAAGAAAAGGCTCTGGGAAGAACTTACAGCACCTCTCAGTACCAGAAAGGGGCCTACAAGAAAGCTGAAGAGGGACTTTTTACAAAGGCATGGAGTGATAGAACAAGTGGGAATGACTTTAAATGGAAATGGAGTCAATTTAGATTAGAAATTAGGAAGAAATTCTTTACTGTGAGGGTGACAAGGCACTGGAACAAGTTGCCCAGAGAAGCTGTGGCTGTCCCATCTTGAACACTGGAAGTGTCCAAGGACAGAGCCCTGAGCAACCTGATCAAGTGGGTGGCGTCCCTTCTCATGCGAGGGGTTAGAACTGGATAATGTTTAAGGTCCCTTCCAACCCAGGTCTTTCTAGGATACTATGATTCCTGCTTCTAGTTTTCCCCAGACATCTCTTGCCCATTTTGTTTGTCCTATGGCCCAGGGAGACCAGTACCAGGAGCCCCTTATCAGCTGGGCTTATGTGTTCATTTTCTGGCCAAGCTACCAGCACTGATTTGGGACTGTAGGAGCATTTGTTTTCAAGTTAGAGTATAAAGGCTTGTCTAACACCCAAAAGTTGAAAAAGACACCAAAATTTCCTCTGTGTCTTAGGTTTTTTGGCAACAGAGAAACTCCATTAGGACTACTGTTTGTCTTTACACAGAGATAAATAATCAGATTGCTTTGACAACAGCCAAGTTTTTATTCAGACATGAGCTTCACATATCTTTATGAATTTAGAAATCAGTTGGAATGCTGACCACTGGAATTTAATGACTTCCTGTTTTTGTCTAAAATGCTTTCTATAGATAAAAGGCATAGTTTCTCCCCTTACAGAGGGGCAGTGCACCATCTCTCTCCTGCAGTTACTAGACCAGGAGCAAATTCCATTTTTCTTGTTTTGAGGGGTTCAAATGGATGCAGATAAATTGCAACAGGATTAAGCATTTGCTTTTATTGTTGGAATGCATTTTGCGCATTCCCCTTTGCAAGGTGTTCTTTATATCATTACATGTTCTGAAAGAGGACTGTTCAAACACCTTTGGTTTGCAGATGTCAATTGAGGAACAGTCCTGGCCAGAGACCAGTAAACTCATTTTGTGAGACTGTGAACATCAGGCAGGGAATTATATCAAGTGTAAACCTTGAGCTTGGCTAGTGAGCACCCATGAAATAAACAAATCTGTTCTGGTGGCTTGCTACTGCCCAGTTTCATTTTCTTTTCAGTTTTATTTTGTTATTGGTCCTCCCCAGACTTGTGTGTCTGTTTTCTGTTTCAAATTTCCAAAGCTTTAGATGCTACAGGGACAGGCAAGTGCTTGGACCATGTGTGTTGGAAACACGCACATCTGGTGCCAGGCTCCATGGGAAGGCTACCTGGTGGTGTCCAGGTGGGAAGACACCAGCAGATAGGATCTCCAGGAGTCCAAGTGTCAGCAATACCCTGCCTCCAGTACATGGCAGCAGACAGGGTGCTGCAGAGAGCGAGCTCACAGATTCCTACTGCTGCCACTTGTGAGTCCTGCTGAGGGAAACCTGCACCTCATCACCTCTGGTCTGGACTTGCAAACTGAAGCAGGAAAAGACGAGAGATGTTGGCCCACCCTGAGATAAGGGAAGGTATGATCGCTGTAGATGCAGCCCTACTGAGCACAGGTGTTTTGTATCTGTGTATTGCCGTGCTCACAGACAGTGGTCGTGCAGCTAGTGGTGCCAATGGAATTGTTGTCTAATGGCTGTTGTCAGCTCCCTGTGAAACACCGCAATAGGTCAGGTGTTTGGGTAGCAGGCATCAGCGCCAAAGTGTGTCTGGTTTAAAAGAAAGGCTTTGACCTAAAGATTTCACCAAGGAATCTGTGTGTGTTTCGATGATAAATTGTCAGGAGCAACGTGGTGATGGGAGCACTGGAAGAGAACAGGTACAGCAGAGGCCAGCCTGTAGCAAAGGAGTCTAGGTGCCAGCAGAATTATAATTTGTGGTCAAGATGGTCTGTCCCTTTGGAAACAGTTTTTTACTTTATTTTTTTGTAATGAAAGAAGGTGATGAGGATTGGATGGAGGAACAGACACAGGTGAAATACTAAATATGAAGACCCAGAGAGAGGTAACACTAACATACACTGGACTTCTCTCTTTGGGGTCAAGTCTTGCTGCTCCTCCCAGCCCAGGCAGAGCTCAGGCAGAGCCCCAAAACTGCTTTCATGTTAAGTCATTAATATGTTTTAAACTAGATAAATGTGTGAAGATGGAAGCAGATAGGTTCCTCAGAGAAGGGATGGTTTGTTGACAAAGATAGCCACACCTTAAACACCAAAAAATTCTGTGCACCTTCAAAGGTGAAGACAGATGTTGAAACAGACTAATTCTGTATTCCTGCTGAGAAGAGGAATTTTTTTGAGAAAGAGATGACGTTTCTGTTCCTACACAATCCAGCCATTATTTTGTACAAAATCTGGCCAAAATTCCCAGAACAAGGTTCAGGAAGAAGTTGGATTGTGCATGTGCAAGTAGCTCTGAAGAAGGTAGGAAATCAGGGATCTGATGCAATACTAGCAGAACCAGTTTCTTCTAAAATACCTTTTACAAACCATGGGTACACTAGATTGAAAAATCTCACTAACCTGTAAATTACAAAGTTCATGTGGAGTTAAGGTATTTGATAAAGCTGAGGATAGGATTTTATCTCTAACTTGCACACTCAGAGCTGCTCAGCTCATGGGAGACTAGAACAGGAACCCCTAGGTGTGGGTCATATATAGTGCTGTGAAAAACAAGCTGATACCACCCAGCTCCTCTCATATGGTCTCTAGTTGTGTGTTTTCTCTTATGTGCTCACATCCTCTTGCTCCAATTCATCCTAGAGAAGTATATGTAAGTAGTGTTGCATTAATATGAATGTAGATTTTATTTATCTTTGCTTTGTTCCTCATTTCCTGTTTTACAGTGCTCTCCCCTCTTTCTTTCTGGAGATATCTCCTCTTTCTTTCACACACAGTCCCACCAGATAAATGTTTGACTTTAAACACAAAGGCACTCATAATGTTAAAATCTCCCAGAGGCACACCAGAGAAAGCAGCATTTTACAATCATTCAAAAACTGCAGGAAGAGTGTGCTGTGAATCTCTCACTCTTTCAGAATTCATACAGCTTCCTTAAATAAAGACACCTTGAATAAATGAAGCTGTTTTGATAACACCTTTTTCAAAATAGTTGTTCTTACTGGTACCCTGTAGGCAGCCCTCCCCAGCTCTCCTACGGTATTTTTCCAGGACTTTCCTTCACTGTCATCTTCCTCAAGTCTTTTGGAGTCTATGGATGGAGAGGCAAGCCTTTCATATATAAGGTTCTTCAGAATTTGTGAAGTTTACCATATAGTTACTTTAAATTTATTAATCTGATCCATATGTGGTAGTCTCATTTTATTTCTTCACACGAAAATTCCATGGGTGGAAGCAAACATTACCCCATGTTAATTATTTCCAGCAGAAAATGCAAAAAACATCAACAACTGTGTTTTTATCCACCAAGAACTATTAGCTATACTATAGTAATGTTGTGGCAAAACTGGGGACTATGTCAGACTAGAATTAGAAAAATTCTATACTCTGTATGTTTACAGCACTATAAATGCTCTTCATGATCTTTGGCATCTATAATTCATTCATTTTATATTTCATGCACTCATATTTGTGTCAGGGGAAAACAATATATAGCTGTAAATAAGAACTATTGCACGCAGTACTTATCTCTATTCATGCTATGCACAAGATAATGGTCAGTGTGATAAGGAGGATTATTGATACAGCTTACAGATGGCTAGGGCATGAAGAAGTGCAGTTGTGTTGCAGCTGATGAACTTGCTCCTCAGCTAGCATAGCAAGTGGCTTTCTCTGCTGAGGGTGGGATTATATCAAAATGTGGAAAATGCCAGGCACTTCTGTAGCCTTTTTTGGCTATGATTTTGTTAATTAAAACAAATCATCCCCCTAGAGCCTGCACAAGGTGCAGAAGGACTCTTCTCCCTTTTGGTAGCTGTGATAACAGTGATAGCAGTGATGTTCAGTGTCCCTTCCTCTCTCAGTCACTGCTGTCCCAGAGGATGGCAGGGTGCAGCTGCCTGTCACGGGTGCCACTCTGAGGGCAGGAGGGAATTTGGAGAGGACAGCAGAGGGACAAGAGTAAGAGGGCAACAGCAGCAGATTGTAAATGTTCCTGCAGTTCAGCTGGAGTGGATCTTTTCTGTCTGTGATATGCTAATGCCTTATCCTATTCCTGTAATCCTTAAAAGTCTGTGAACATAGGGCAGATTTTTTTTTCTTCTCTCACTCCCTAAAAGAGGCCCTTTCAATATTTTTCCTCTCTGTGTAGACTGAGGAATTTGCAGGATGAGTGTGAGCCCCTGCCAGAAATCAGGGTTAACACACAAGATGAATAGAAGAGGGCATATCAAAGGGACACAGTTTGGTTAAGGCAGAGAAGAAGGGTATTTCAGAATAGGTGTGCATTGACAAGAGCTGCATCCCTCTGGAGCCTCTGAGGGACAGCAGTGTGTGACTTGGCAGAAGGAGAAGTGCTTCTTTTATTTTGCTCTTATGAGTTAGAGGAAAACAAATGCTCATGGAATAAACACAGGCATTGGCTGTCCAAGGCAAAAGACAAAAAAAGAAAAAAAAGAGTGCTGCTTAGGAAACACTTTGCCTGCTAACACAAGAAGTTTCGTGAGTAGACATCCAGTCTGGTATCCTAGTAATGAGTGACTAGTTCATCAGTGTTTATTCTTGTGTAGCTTATTTCTTTTCTACTGCTGGTTTTTGGAGTTGTTTTCTCTTTTGTTCTACTCACTTAATTTTTTGTTATTTATCATGGCTGGTTTCATAGGCCTACTGCCTACAACAGTTTTTACTCTCTTGCAATCAAATCTTGCTGTGAGGCCTCGTCACATTTACCCAAGGCTTTCCAACATCCAGCTACTGAGGAAACATACTCTGCACTGGTGCACCAGATAAGGTTTCAAGACAGATGTGATGTAGTCATATGGTCATTGGAAAGCCCCCAGTGGACTTCTACCACAGCTCTGCAAGATAGACAATGCATGAGGAGTTGGAGTTTCATTTCTGGATGAGAGGTACCACAAAGCAGCAGAAAATTAGATTAGGTCATAAATGCATTTTTGTAACTCATATTTCCTGCTGTAAAACATGGTTCTGAGTCCATAGGGACCCTTCAGTCTTTTAAGAAGATGTGGTACTATTTCTCTGGTTCCCTCAAGCTTTCCTGCCTAATGGCTAGCCATTTACCCCTCAGCCTGATAGGCATTTCTTCTTCACCCAGCCCTCTGTGGCTCACCCCTCAGGACAGACGTTGGCCATGCACCATGGGAATGTTCCTCCTGCTGCAAATGAAGAGCTTGTTCATCTTCTTGCAGTGCCAGTGCCTTCAAACGACTGCCAGGCTGGAGGTAACATCCACCAGCCACCCAAGGACATAAAGTCTTCACTCTTTTTCAAGTACATTGGACTCTCCTAGTGCCATGGTATGACTGTGGCATATCCACAAAGGTTCAAGTCACTGAATGAAACAGATCTGCTCTGTATGTCATTGTAGCTTGGGTTTGACTGAGTTTGTAAAGTGTAAAGATGCACCTGGAAATTACTGACTCTAATTCAGGCTGCTCTCAGTTCTGATTCTGAGCAGAAAAACATCAATATTTTGGTGTATGCTTAAGGCTTTCCAGCAGCAGGAAAGGCAGCAGGAAGCTTTTGGATGTCGCTTTTATTAAATGTGATATTTTTAGATCTCATTCTTGGTGAAATCAATTCACAACAGATTTCTGGAAGGGGAAAAGTTTAACTTTACTTTCAGGTTCCTTCAACAAATATTCCAAATAAGAGAAAAAATATTCATTCTTGTTTTCCTTCCAGAAAAAGAATTCCATGTTTAACAGATGAGGTTTCCTAAATCTGAAGCCTGACATTTATGTGTTCCTTTGTACCTAACGCAAACATGTCCTTACCATGAGTGATGCTTCTCAGTATTTCCCAGTGCACCAACAGTTAAATAAAAAGTGAACAAACCTGAGGCATTTTTGTGTCGCCATTTACAAGAACTTAATTAGCTGCCAGAGCCATTAGCATGGGGGGATGTTTCATCAGGAGCAGAAGGGTGGCGACTTGCACAAATAGTGACTTCCTTCCAGAGCTGGGTGGGAAGGCAGCCTTTGTTTCTATCATTTGTCAGTGCAGCTTGAGCTGCACAGAGCAGTTAAGTTGCTTGCTCAGCCACAGTCCACTTTTTAGTCAGTGCAGCCAATGAAGCCACAGCACACAGGTTATCAGACCTATCTGAGATACTGAGGAGCCCAGAGAGGCTCAGGAACTCCACCTGAGACCAGTGTTCAGTGCAGTGAGATGCATGTGGATTTTTCTGGATGACTTTGGGTCTCTCTCAGGAGCAAATTCCTGTATGCTTCACCATAGAGCTTCTTGTTGCTGTTTCTAACATATCAAAAATTATGCCAACAGAATGTTCTGTTGTTCCTCAGCAACAGATTTTAAAAAAAGGTAATAAATTGGAAAATTGGAAGCTTTCAATTGCAACTTTGAACAATGCCGTGAGAGCTTTCCTGCCAGCTCCATTGTTTCCACATTGGACTTTTCTGCTCCAGCCCTGGTGAGGATGCTATCATTGTCTTTTTTCCTTCGCTGTAGATCCCATGACTTGCAGTGTTCCCATCTCTGATGTGGCTCTCCCAAGGCAGCCTATAGTGAAGAAAATACATGCTCAAGCTAGAAGAAAGTCCACTGCTGCCTCACTAGCTAGGAGACTGAACACAACATACACAATTTCAAGTGAATGGTTGAATTTGAATTTCCAGTTTGGTTTCTGCATAAACCAGCTCAGCAGAGCTTTTCTGTGCAGAGGGCAGGCTCTATCAGCATGGACAATCTGCAAATAAAGAGATGCAGTTTTCTACTCTTGTGGGAACAGGTACAAGGAAGGGACAAAAGCCTGTAGTCCTTTGCGTGGGTTTCAAGTACTCTTTTCTAGGACTGCTGGAATCCAAAAGAGCTGCAAACGAAAGCTATGAAATGGATTCATGTGTTTGATGCCATCTCAGCATGGGAGAGTTCCTTCCCCATGCTGACAAATTGCTGCCAGAGACCCTGACAAAGTCGTTTGGTGAAAGGGCTTCACGCTTTGTACTGGCGGCTGGCAATTCACCCCCCAGCTTCTTTCCGCTGGCCAGCTTTGTTGGTCAGCAAAGCAATGGAGTGGCACTGTGGCACCATTAGTTGCAAGCAAGCTCAGTTTAGGGATGCTTTTTGGCGTGCAAAAGGGCTGTGTGTGTGGTTTCCTGGTTGCTAACCTGTGTCTGTCGCCTGGCGTACATTGCATGTTTGCAGGGCCCTTCAGAAAATGTTCTTTTATTTGATCTAGGTGGGTTTGCTGTCCAAACAGAAAGGTGTCTGCACAGCTTACAGTTGCCACTGCCCAACGTGGAAATTGCTGGCACCTTCTTGGCAGGCACGGCAAAAAGTCTGCATGCTGTGGGAACTGACTTTAGTCAGCTGCTGGACCTGCAGGGACCATCACTGAGGAGAAAAATGGGAGCAGTATGTTAACAAATGAAGACCATAGCGACAGGAAAACCAGTTTGAAAACAGCACTCACTGCATAGTGCTGGGAAACCCTTATTGCTTCTGCCTGTGGTAATCCTGCTCAGTCATGATAAGAAATTGGTTTCCACCTCAGTAAAGCAGCCTGGAAAATCTCTGGAGCCTCATATCGTTGTTTGGACATGATTGGTGTGTAAGGGCTTCCCCAGCAGTGCTTATATTTAAAACCTCTCTAACCTTGCAAGGAGTTACCATCTTCCTTTAATTCAGTACTCCCAATAAAGTACAATGCATTTGATTTAATTTCTGCATTGAGCTCTGAATTTTGTTCTGGGCTTTGTTCTCCTCGGGGCTTTGGAAAACAGAGAAGGGATGGGGGAAGCATTTTAATCGGGGTAAGACTCTTTGGCTTTGACACTATTGAAGCCTGAT
Organism: Vireo altiloquus; assembly: GCA_013396875.1. NCBI lineage: Eukaryota > Metazoa > Chordata > Aves > Passeriformes > Vireonidae > Vireo > Vireo altiloquus. The sequence goes on from VZRF01001708.1 coordinate 114,840, forward strand.
GAGCCTCTGAATTTCGATTGAATAGAGCCCTAAGAAAAGCAGTAGATCTGTTGAAGGGCGGCATTTCAGTGCAAGAAGGATGTGTGTTTAGGACTTTCCATTACATAATGGGGCTGAAATGGATTAACAAGACCCAGGCTTTCTTTTCTTGAGAATTGCTGCCTGCACCACTCTTTTTCTATTACTGATGCTTCAGTCACGGCGCTCACAGAAAGGTTTTCTTTGTTGTTATTAGTTTGAGAAGTAAATTGCAGCATTGTTTCTCCTGATCAAGAGATTGATTAGTCAGAGCTCTCTAGCTGAAGGGAAAAAATGTTCCTCATTATCAACTCTAAATGTAAATGTATTTGCCAAGCAGAGTTTCAGATGGTGGGGGGCTGGGGCTGGGGCTTGGGGATGTGTCTTGCTCTTTTGATGTGCTGCCCATAACCATTTACAGATCTTTGAAAGGCACCCTTCTCATCAGGTCAGTGAAAAGAGAGTGTGGGAACGATTGCTCTTGAAAGAGAAAATTAACCATTCCTGCTTCTGGCTGGATGGTTCTTGTGGTGTTTTGACACGTAATGGTGCATTAGTATATTTGTGGAGTTTGTGTTTTGTCCATTCTTTCTCTTTCTAGGTGCTTTCATAATCTGCTGGACCCCGGGATTAGTCTTGCTGCTCCTTGATGTTTGCTGTCCCCAGTGCAATGTCCTGGCCTATGAAAAATTCTTCCTGCTCCTGGCAGAGTTCAACTCTGCCATGAACCCCATCATCTACTCCTACCGGGACAAGGAAATGAGCGCGACGTTCAAGCAGATCCTCTGCTGCCAGCGCAGCGAGAGCACCAATGGCCCCACCGAAGGCTCGGATCGGTCAGCATCCTCCCTCAACCACACCATCCTGGCTGGCGTGCACAGCAATGACCACTCCGTGGTGTGAGACCCTCGCCAGCCGCCACAGCCACCGACAAAGAGCAGCAGGCGACGCTGCGGGCCGGGGCGGGTGCCTGGCCCCAGGGAAGGTAACCCACTCACCTTTTCTCAAACACTAATGGACCACAAGCGCATCTTTTCCAGGGGGCCTGGATGCACCAGCGCAGACCGCCCTGTCCGCAGGACTGGCCGTGCTGCAAGGCCTTTGATTCCTACTTTGAAAAAGTAGAACACAGATGCTTTGCGGCAGGGGTCATCGGTGGCCCATGGAAAGCCTTGCTGAGACTTTGTTGGACTTTGCTGCGTCTTGGTGCCAGTCTGAATCAACTCTGATTAATTAAGCTTATACCTGCTTCACTGCATTTACATGTAGCCACTTAGTATTTTTAAAAAGGGAGTAAAGGGGATAAAAATATGCCTATCATTTAATAGACATGTAACATGTATCACCATCAGCATGCTTGTGATGAACATTTTCTGTGCAGGGAGTAAAACTGTGCTCTAGTCTTTGTATCCTTAGTCACACTGTCATAACTACAGTAAAAAGAAAAGTATTTTTTTCTAACACAGGCAACAGGAAGATGAGGGAAGCTGACTCTTCTTACCTTCATTACCGGCGTTAGAGAATGCATGTTCTGTGTGTATGCAGATTGTTTTAATTATGAAAAAAAAAAAAAACCCTCTTTGTAAAGTCTGCCAGAAAGTAGAAAAGCATAGACTGTATTCCAGTGTTTGTTTAGATTATGAAATAAACAGTACTTTAGTCACAATGTATATAAGGTTCTTCTTTGAAGTGCGGTATGAAATGTGTAACATGTGAGGGGTACCAAGTTTTTTATGGATAAGTTCTTAAAGTAGAACACATCCCTAAGGCTCTTAAAGGGCTTCAGTCAGGTTGGTAGATTGCAAAAATTGTATTTATTGCATATTCTTGGAATGCTTTTCTTCTTCATGGCAAAAAGCATATGCATTCTTAATGGGAAAAAAAAGGAATGTTTTTATGGAACCTTTCTTATAATTGAAAACAAAACACCTTTTGCATTTTTGCACTGCACAATATTTGTAGAGTACTGTTCAAATGATGCACCCTTCATTTCAAAAGCAGTGGGCCACTATGAACCAAGGCACAATTTTATTTTGTAAAGTCAAGTCTTTACAAGGTAGTCATCTATTGCAAATTACTGGACCATGCTATAGATAGTAGCCACACATGTACACTGTTATAAAAACCTAAGCTAACAGGTGGGTTTTTTTGAGACCTTTTTTGAAGAGAAATGTCACTCATGTGAATATTTGTTGCCAAGAATCGGTGATATTAAACAAAACTCCCTAATGAGGGTAAATGTGAGCAAAGGTGGGATCTTGCTGATAAAAAACTTGGGACCTCTTTCCAGGAAAATTGTGTGTTCTCCCAACAATGTAAAATATATCAACAGTAAATTCCTGGCACTGCTTTCGTCACTGTGATTTGTCTCTATAACAAAAAGAAAAAAACAAACAAAACAAAACAAAAACCAAAACAAAAAAAAAAAAACAAATTCACAAAAAAATTACCCCACAAAACAAAACCCCCAGAGATGTATATCCTTCATTGTACCATACTGGAATGTAACTTATGGGATGATATTCTCCCGTTTGGGCAGAGAAAAAATAGAGGGTAGAGGGTCAGCCCAGCACAATCCAGTGTTTTTAGGATCTCTGGCTTTGAGGAGATGCTTGGGTTTTATGCTTCCAAGCATGAAATAGCTTGGAATAGGCAGTTCCTTTCTGAAGGAGGGAAGAGAAAAAAGTGAACAAAACCTGCCTCCACTGAATAAAGTGAGACTTTTGACACTGCTTTCAGTAAAACTGAAATCCACCTGAACTGTCGAGCTAATTTTGTGTGGATACTGTGGAAGGTGGAGTCGACAGAGAGAATAACCATAACATTATCTGCCAATTGACCAAGGTTTTGAATATATCCACTTGCTTTGAAAAAAAAGTCTTTTTTTCTGACTGTATTTGAGAGCAAGTGAATGTACAGGTTGATTCGGTTTTATTCACAGAACTGTACTGAGAAACAGAAGAACAGGCTGTAAGAACTTTTTTATTTAAAAGCATCTGCTTGCTAATCCACTCATGATTTTTCCTCAGTGCTTGCTTGATAGTTGAACTAGTGCAGGTAAGCAGAAGAAAGGAAGAGGGCAAGACTGCCTCCACAGGCAGGGGACATCTGACTGATTTCCTTTTCTCAGGAGTGCTTGGAGTTCCTTTCTTCCTTGGATCCACAAGAGCACTTTTTCATGTCCCTAACATCCCCACAAAAGTAGAAGATCATAGACACTTTAGTCCAGGGTTTGGGGAATTTTGGGCTGGGGGCTTGGCCTTTCCAAGTGTCCTTCTCAGTGCTGTTTGCATGCTTTTATTGAATCTCATCTGGATAGGGTGAGAGGATGATGTTACAAAATAGCAGCAAATCATTTACCCTAGTTTAACCTGAGAAGCCGTGGGTGAATAACTTGAAAAGAGTGGTGATGTGGTTGTTGGAGGCAACAACCTCAAGGTTGTTGGGTGAGTCCAGAGGCCCCTTGTGAAGACAAATGCCCAAGGAGGTTTTCTGTCATCGTGGTGATTGTGACAGATGGCAGTTGCTGTCCAGGTACATTGATCCAAGCCAAGGAGGCACTCGACAATTCAAGAAGCTGAACCTTTTGAACTCTAGGGAGCAGTTAAATTTCAGTTGTCAGATATATTAATCCAGGAGCATGTCTGACTTTTCTTCTGATAGGTGGCTTTTCTTCTGATAGGTGAAGTGCAATGTTTCAGATCAAATGCAACAGGAGGAACATTGCTTGTGCAGTTCTGCTAGAGGAACTCACTGAGCATGTGACTGCTGTATAAAAATTTGATTAGTGCTTACTATTGTTGACATGTTGTCCCTGTATCCTTAAGAAATCTGATCTGTGAATTGAGTGGTTCTTTTCAAGCTAATGAAATTACAGCTCCAGTGAGCAAAGAGAATAAAAACCAGAGCCTGGAGTAGAAGGATTCATTTCCTCTGTTCCTTAGAATGATTCCCATGCCATTTGTTTTCATCTCAGAATTTTTTTAAGTTTTGCTCTTCTATTCAGATTTTCCAGCCTCATTGTACAGTTGTGGAACTCACTTCTGCTATGTGAAAACACGGTGCAAAGTACTTAGGGAAAAAAAATTGCCCCACTTATTTTTACTTATCTCAAATTCTTCAAAAGGTTTTAGAAGACTTCTTAAAATACCGACGATCCTCCCACAGTCATTAAAATTCTTCTGTTGCTGACTGCCTCTGGTCCAAGTAAATCCACTTGAAGTTCAAATGTAATGATGTTTGTGTCAGCAATTGTAGTGGTGGGGAGTTGTGTATTAAAAGGAATATCATTCGCTGATCAAGGAAAATGTGTTTTCCAACTTCATGTATTTTTAGTGGCAGTAAAAATCTGAAAACTAATTAAAAAGATGGCCTTTGAATTTTAATTCCCTGTTGCTGTAATATATAGAGAGGCTGGGTGACCTATCGTCAAAAAAAGCGCAGCTTTTAAATAAAACGTTATAATATATTCTATGTATGTTTGACACATTGGTTTTCTTGTCAGCACCTTTTTTTGTTCAGTTTTCTGAGATCCCTTGGCAGCTTCAAGTTGGCTTCTGACTGAGATGCTAAAAGCTGGCCAGACAGAAGAGAGAGCAGACCAAAAAAAAAAGGCTTTTTTAGTGATTTTTTAAAATAAGCATACGTCTCTCTCCATAGCGCACCAGTAACAGTTTTTAAAATAGTTGCCACAAGATTCACCATTGTTTATTTTAACTCTGCCCTTCCCAGATAATCACAGCTGTAGCAGTGTTTAAACAAGCAGGAAGCAAAGGCTCACAGTAGGCCACTTGATGAAAAGGAAAGGGCAGGCCTGCTATCTTCATGGGGCAAACTAAGCCTGGGTAACTTGGATGTCAAAGAGGAAAGGACATGTCTTATGTCCAGTGTGTTAGTTCTCCTTCTTCTCCTAAGTAACTTCTCAATAGCGACATAAATTTGCAAATGGGATTGCACTGAAATGAAACTTTTCGGGTCACCCACGGACTCTGTCTTTTGGTGTGTACTGGTGTGGTGGGCAGGGGTTTAACCATGACCAGTCTGAGTCCCAGGGGCATTGTGTCAGGGGAAACTCAAGTGGGCTCTGCTTCTGAAGCACGTTTTGTAGCTTTCTCTGACCTTTGTGTTGCCCCAGAAGTATGCTGCCAGATACCATACTTAACTACTGTAAAGCCATCTGGGGTTTCTGTCTGTGACACTGCTGCAGCCAGATCTGTCTGCAGTAGGTGTCCGTGGACAAAAAACATGCAGCTTTTTCTGTGAAAGAAATAAAATTCCACCCTGCAGATTGCTTTTCCCGGGTGGGATTAAAAAGAACACCACCATATGGAGAGGCTTTGATGCAAACACCCTGGTCTCTCTTTCAGCCTGCGTGAATCAAGGTGATGCAAAGCAGAGCGGGCAAAGGCATTTCTCTAGGGCATTGTCCCCACCCCATGTGGAGGCGTGACCCCATCCCCCGTGTCTCTGTCACTGTTCTGGGTCCCTGCTGACCGTGAGACTGGAGGTAGCTGGCAGAGGGCAGTCTTAGCAAACTGGCTGGTTTTTTCCACTTGCTGCAGACGTAAATATAGACTTTTCTCTTTTCTGGTCCTGTTAGAGGCTTTCCTGTTATTGCAAGTGTACCTGTTATGTCCTTTCCAACCAGTTCTTGCCGTGAGCCATCAGTCTGTGCTACCCACTGATGTCTGTAGGTAGGGGATTTGCAACTGCAATCTCATTTGTTCAGACAAATTGCTTGGGCTTTACCATTTGGTTGGGAAGGCCACTTCCAATAGAGAGTTAGCTTAAAAGGTATTAGTACCCACACCTGTCCAGCCACGGTGCCTTAAGGAAATGTGCCTTCATCTTTCTTTCCATTTTTCTCTCTTAGAGGTTTTTCCAAGAAGTTATTCACCCAGCTCCTCTTTTCTGATTCTTTCAAGGAGGAAAAAAAAAAAAAAAAGCTAATGTGTAAAGAAAATAAACAAAACACCCAAACAAAAACAAAAAAATTGCAACAAAAACCTCACAAAACAAACAAACTAAAAAAAACCACAATAAAAACATGAGCACAAGGATATTAAACTATGCTGCTGTCTTCTGCGGTACATGGAAATACAACACACTGATAGCTGCCGGCATTTTAACAAGAGCCTCCATGAAATGGTCCTGTTTGCTTGTGATAAAATTCTGATAACCACAAGTGTATGTGGGTGATTCAGGAATCTGTTAATTTTTCCTGTTTAAATAAAGCCGTGTTTGTAATTCAAAAGTATTGAGAGAGCCAATGAGGTTTGGCAAACAATTTTGTTACTAAGTGCACTTACTGTAAATGTTTAGAGGTTGTATCTAGTACAATAAAGTATTTGGCATGTGTAATATGGAGTGTGAAAGAAATACCCTTTTTCAGAAAAGCTGGTATTTTTGGATGTGGAGGGGAATTATTCAAACATCACTGTATGAGGCACAGGCTTGTCTCTTCCAGGAGATGGCATAGGGCTAAAACACTGGGACAGCAAAAGGACGGGTTATTTCCAGTAAACCACTTAATCCATTCTGTTTGTGATTCTTATGTGCCTACCTTCCTTTCTTTGAAGTCCACATTTCCACCATTAAACCTCAGGCCTTGTCTTGTTGCTATAGAGAAAACTCTTCTTGCACAGGGAAAACAAATTACTGCTTCTTCTTGTCCCTCTTCCTTCCTTTCTCCCTCTGCTTTCTTCCTTTTCCTTTTGCCCTTCACCTTCCTTTCCTTTTTTCTGTGCATGGACATTTTTCTCCTACAAGGTGTCCTCAGTTTTGATTTAACCATCGAGGGTTAACTAAACCAAATTTGGTTGGCTTGTGTATAGAAATGGATTTGTCCACACAAAGATCTGCATAGCCTTAGGAAGGGGGCAGAAGTGAAGTGAAATTATTCTTTCAGTGCTGTTTGCGTATAGCTCTTTAAGACTCTATCTTTATGCTAACTCCTATTCCATGTTTTGAAGAAAAGAGGACTTATGTAAAGGGTTCATTAGCCCCATGCCTTTTGTTAGAGAAGCCGGTCACTTACACACTGATGGAAGCAAAGGGTCTGCTTCAGCTAAATGACAGAAAAAGAAGCTGATGTTCCTAATCACACTAAGCATTATTAAGTACAAAAGTAAAAAACAAGAAGAGTGCAAGTTTTTTCATCTCCCCAGACCTTGGTGATTCATGACTAATGCCCTGGTGCTGGGCTTTCCATGGCATGGCGTGTGTAATGTAAAGCAGCCCCACAGAGCTTGATTGCTGGACATAATGAGCAGAAAGCCAAAACACACAATTGCAAAATAAATCACATCTCATGAAAATGCACTGCAATACCTCTGGGATTTTCTGCTTAAGCCCTGGATCACCATTTGCTGGGAAAGCCAGACTGTTTATATGGCTATCTGTTAACATTAAATACACAACACGTGCAGCGCTGCAGCTCACAGCCTCAGCGCGCAGTAGGAGATGCAGGGCAGGAGCTCTGAGAGCAGAGAGCCAGCACATTTGAAATCACAATGCCCAGAGCCTGCAGTGCATTTCCCCACATCAGCTGGGCCAGCACTCCCACCCTGCTTTGTGCCTTTTTGTGCCCCTTCAGGACAGGGGTGTCTGGGTGGGCAGCCTGGACAGAGCAGGAGCAGATGCAATCAGCCTCTTTCATGTTTATTTAAAGCCTTTCTCCCCTTAACTGCTTAGGCTTCACATGGTTATGGATCTGCTGCTCCCTTCTCTAGTCCTTGCATGCCCAACCTCTTGCTGAAAATTCTCGTCACCCTTCAGAGTCCTTCCAGTTCCTCACTTGTGTTGCCTTTCCCTGTGCCTCCTCCAGAAGGCCTGAACCATCACTGTAGCAAGCTGCAAGGTGATGTTTTACACCACAGATACAGTTCCTTTGTAATTCTATGGAGGACACAGAATTGTGTGGAAATGGAGTTAAAGTCAGTTGGCAGCCTGTAAGAAGTGGTGTTCCCCAGGGCCCAGTTTTGGAGCAAGTTTGGTTTAGTATCTTTATCAATGATGTCTTAAAGGTTTCTCTATCCCTGGAGATATTTAAAAGATGTGTAGATATGGCACTTAGGGGCATGGGTTGCTGCTGGGCCTGACAGTGATAGGTTAAGATCTTTTATAACCGTAACAATTCTGTGAATCTATGGGAAATAAATAAATACAGTATATAGAGAAAAAGGAAATGGAAAATTGTGAGAAGGAAGGGACAACACAGAAGACACTCCCCTATCTTCTGTGCAGAATTTGGTTTATGACCCTTCCAAAGGCTTTCTGGCAAGTTCAGGAAAGAATTCTTGGTTGTGGCTTTTGTTTTAGAGGAAAGAATAATGCCCCTTCCATGGCATTACTTTTTTTGTTTCTGATGGAAGACTTTGTTATTTTAGGTGTATCTAGTTTATTAAGAGATCAAAAGGCCAATTGAAACAAGGAGAAGCCTTCCCATTTACCACCCACACTGAACACAAAATTAAACTGTTTTTATATAAATGGTGTTCTACCACTCAAAAGATTGACGGATGCTTCAAGGATCACTGATCTAGGTCGGGGTTTTTCTATTCTGGTTTTCCAAAGTTCATGATATCTGGATATTTTGCTGCTTATTCTGCCACAGATTTTTAAGTTTGTACATTCTTCTTGTCCTCAAGTGTCTCTTTGCAATCCTGCTTTACAAAATATGTAAACACTCCTTAGTTAAAGGGAGTTACTCAAAAATGTGCCTGATTTGATCTACTCCAGCTGCTACTGCCTTCCAGACCCCTCTCCTGTCTGATCACAGTGAGGTCTGATTTTGAGCCACAAATATATGCTAGAAAGTGACAATTATTTTGTTTAGAAATTCTTGTGTCAGGGAAAATGTCCCTGCAGCTAATGCAATGTGCTTCAGGCAAGCTGGCTGCCCATATGGTGTTTCTCAAAGAGATTCATCAGGAAAACAGACTTTCCTGAGCTGGGCTGGGTTAAGGGTTTGGAAAAGGTGACTGACCTTCCTTTTATTTTCGAAACATCATTTCTGTATCTTTGTGTGAACATGCTTAGAGGTGAGCTGTTGTTTAGTCTTCAGATCAACTGTCCTTTCTCCTGATATTCAGACATAATACACACTCCTGTTTGTGCCCCTGAAAAAGCCTGCATATTTTCTACAAAGTGCAAAACCTGTTTTTCAGTCCACATGCTTAAAAGCACAAGGCATCCACGCCTGATCTACCGGAGGGAGTGCACGGGAAAGTGGGAACTGTGGGGCCCTTTAGCGTCAGACCCCTTGTCTTGACAGCTGGACGCATGCACAGTCTGAGCTGTGATGTCTCTTTTGGTCTGAGAACACCAGACGTGTTTAATAGCTTATTCTAAGGCACACACAAAACACAATTGTGACACAGGCAATGATTTTGCTTAGACAAGCTCCATGAAAACTTGCAGGATTGGAAAACTTTCATTTGAAGGGTGTATTTTTTGGGTTTATATTTTTTGTTTCTCTGCAGAAAACTGAAAGACAGTGAGCAACATTGCTTATCTTTTTGTGTAAACAGAACATACCCTGAATCTAAGTAAATGTTCCAAAATCCAGGGAAAGCACAAAGAACAAGACTAAAGGGAGAAACTACTTTTATTTTCATAGCAATCCGTAGAAGACAACTTCTTTTTTCAAACCTAGCTGCTATAGGAAGATTGCTGTGCTTGAAAACTGCTGCCAGCTTCCAAACCTGACCTGCACCCTATGAGCTCAGGGAAGGGGGTGCAGTCAGGGAGGTTTTGTTCACCCTTCTACCGTGGCTGTGGTGGTGCAGAGGGCAGCAGGGAACAAAGGGGCTGTGCAGGAAGGGGGTGTGCCTCTGGGGTGTGAAGTCAGCCTGTGCCAGGGCAGCCCTGCCAGGAGCAGCAGCCACAGGTCAGCCACGGGGCCATGTTGCAAGAGGGACATGGCAAAAAATGTTTGCCAGTAGTTATATGAAATGAAGCCAAGCTGGATCACCCTCTTGTCTGCCTCTAACACTTTGTAAAGAGGTGAAATCTCTGGATGGTGGGGACACAGGAGAACACCACTAAATTGGGATTGAATGACTATATAGTTATAATGAACCCATAAGGTGGATTGTAAGGATTCAAGCCCTGACCCAGAGAGCAAGGATATAAATTTTTTCTGGGACAAGGCTTGTTGTCAGAAGATATCACTGTGCTCCACAGTGAACTCCGGATGGGATCCTCTTCACTGTCCTTAAATTGTGCTCCATGGTTGTAACTCGGCCAAACAGGACAGGTCAAATATCATATATGGCTTTGATGATATGAGAGGATCTTTCCAGGAGTGTGTTAAAAATGGCAGCCTGATGGCCCCTCTGCCTCTCCAGTGACTCCTGAACAGTGGACATCCCTGGCTTTCATTGCCTGGCCCAAAGGTTGAGCTGTGGCAGCAGAGTCCATCTCACAGCAGGTACTGCCAGCAGGATGCGTGTATCCTGCACACAGAAGCAGGGTGTGGAATTTTCTTTCTGTCTAGCGTTTGAATAGCATTTTAAAAGTTTCTTGCACCATAGGAGCAGCCAAGGTAGATGTTTTATTTATTAGTGAGCAGACACTAAGCACAGGTGTAAGAAAAAACATCTAAGTCATCTATGCAAAATCAAGTTCTTGATTTTTCTACTCCTTTCCAAGTAATATAAAGTAATATAAAAGGAAATCTTTGTAGCACTGTTGTTTGTTTTTTTCTCTTAATGTGCGTGCTCTGTTCTTTTACTTGCAAGGTTAGCCTTTTCACAAAGCATTTGCATAGCTGAAGAAGAACCAAGCTTTATTAAAGTAATTTGGCTCTTAAAAATTCAAGAACAGTTTTCTTCACAAGTGACCTAAATACGCACAAACGTGGCTGCATTAATCTTACTGAGTTTGATAGAAGAGACACAACTCAGCTTGCGTCAAGATATCTGTGTTAGTCTCCCGTTGCTTGTGCCAGTCCAGGTTAATCTGGTTCAGGAACTAAAAGAAACTGCACTAGTAAAAGGCACCTTTGTTCCAGTGTTTTGTATTTCTATCTGAAGGTGCAACCATTGAAGGAAAAACATCACATCCAGTCCAACATGCGCCAGTGAAATTTTTCTAGTGTAAGCCATGGACTCCTAAGTAGCTCAGACACTTTTGAAAATATTGCTCTTCATCCAAATAAAGTAAAAGAGCAGCCAATATTCAGAGTAAGTGGCTTTACTAGTAATATTGCTTAAAGCAACCTCCCACATGCTTCACCTTCAGTGAGTAACTCCATAACTGAAACGTCTGGAGTTGGTCCAAAGAAAACAGTGTGTTTTCCATTAAGAGTGGAAAAAAAAATTACACAGCGTATAAATTTACAATGAAGCCATGTTGTTTGCTGTGAACTTGCAGTGACATACGTGTGATTTTAGTAAGAAACCCCATAATTTCGTTAGTTAACACTGTGTACAAGTCAAGCATACAATGAAAAACAAAGCAGATCCAGTCATTCATCAAAGAATTGTACATCAATAAAGCTCCTGAGCCTTTGCAATCACACAAACAGTCTGGGTGGGCTTCTGCCTCCTCCCCCTCCTTCTTCCCTAATCATGCCCAGCCCATTCACAGCTGGATTTGTCCCCACAGTCAGCAGTGGAGTTCTGTGCTGGGGAGGGCTGTGGCCATGGTCCCAGTTCTTGCTCCTCTCCCAGTGCTCAGCACTGATGCACAAGGCCGTGCAGGATACCACGCAGCAACCTGTGCCACCCCACACCTTCCCTTCTGCTCTACCTCTAATCCAGACACCCGGGACACAGTCAACAAATGCAAGGGATAACCAAAAGTAAGAGGAAATACAGCCAGATGAAAATATCGTGCCAAGAACCCAAAGATAGAAATTATGCCAGGCTCTGCCACATGTTGCATACAGCCAGGCAATTAGCCCTCGGTATTTAGGTTTTCCATTTCAGTAAGGGGTTTTAGTTTTATGCCCTCACTCCCTCTCCACTGCGAGTTCTATAGTATGGGAAATACCTCTTTGTAATGTGTTTTTGCAGAACCCAGAGCAATAAATGAACATGTTCATGGGAAAACATTTCCAACAGCAAATGAGGCCATTTCTGGATCAGAACTCTAGTCACTCAGTTAAACAACTCTGTCACCCAGCTGACTCACTGTCAACTCGGGCGTGAGCTGGTTGGTAATCTTTTTACCTCATACTTGGAGGAGAGTTTGGACCAGAGAGAGAGAATTACATAAGAATGCAGTTGGACACCAAAAAGTAGGAATGAGGGAAGAAAGCAAAATATACGTTCAGGGATTACAAACTAAAAGGAGAATTGTAGAAAAAATTAAAAGTAATGAATGAAATGTAAAGGTGAAAAACTCCTTGTGATTAGGCTTTGCTGAACCATAGACAGCAAACTAATGAGCTGCTAAGCTTGATTTTCTGCAGGCCTGGAAATAAGGAAGCCATCAAAGGATCTGCTGAAAAGTAGGATGCTGAAGTAGTGTCCATCAGGAAATGGCTGTGTTTCCTGAAAACCTGGAAGGCTTGAGTTAGTCAGCAGGCTTATCATTTAAACAAACTCAGACCCTCACAGCTGCTGAGGAGGGTTATGGAAAATCAATGGGACCATGTGGACTTGTGGAGTGGTGTTGGGGGGGAGCCTGTGGTGCTTGAGAGGAGAAAAAGAAGGGAATGGGCTTTGCCTGAAAAACAGGGAGCAGAGACATTCAGCTCCAAAATATGACTAAAACACAGAGCAGCATTTGTTTGAGCAGACTTCGTTAACAAGAGATCCATTATGGAGGATCTTGGCTGAAACCTACAGCATCAAACTCACTAGCAGGTGAGATGGCTGTTGGATGGGAGCATGAATCCACAACACTCTAAAAAAATATGACCTGAATTTTCCCTGGTTTTCTCCCCTGGGGTTATGGTCCTTTCAGGTATGGGGATTCCTCAGGGGCAACCAAGAATTTTCATTCATAAATACTAAGATGAAATGGGAAAAAAAGGGCTCTGGTGACCATGTCAAACTGACCCTCTGCGTGCCAGCTGCAAGCTCACTGGGGCTGATTTCCACCACACCCTTTGCAGGATGGAGGCCAAGCCATCCAGCTGCCAGGCCCAGTTTCCTGTTGTATTTAGTTCAGTTGGACTTATTTCTTTCCTCCCCTTTGTGATGGCTGGAAACGTGTTCCTTTCTTCCCACACCAGAGCCAAGGCCACAGCCACAGCTATGTTTTGCTGAAACAATCAACCTGATGACACTCTCCTGTTGAATTTTGTTGTAACAACTAAGTTCAGAAGGAAGGTAGTACAGTTGCTGAAATTAAACCTCATGACAGAGTGCTTCTGTCTCTCTTTAGAGACAGACCAAAAGGCAGAATGGATTTTCCCCTGTGAGGCATCCAAGACAGACAAGGCTGGTAGTATTGGAAGGGATTTCCTTCTAGCATAACTGAAATTATGAAATTCTAATGGTCTCAGGGCACATGAAAGCCTTATGAAATCCTCCTCTGAATTTGTCTCAAGCTGGGACACCTTCTCATTTAAGTTGATTTGCAAGATCATTGATTTCAGAGGTCTGCTACCTTCTCCCAGGACACTAAAACTGATGCAATGAAAGTCCTGCTGACTTCAGAGGCTTCTGGGTGGGAATATCCCTGCTGTGGAAGGAAGCAGAAGTCTCAGCAATGGTTCCAGGGGCTGAATCCAGCACAGAGCTTCCCATATTGCCCAGCACCAAGCCTCTGGATGGGATGTTCAGGATGCTCAGGATGTCGGTACCCACTCAGTCCTTGGACGTCTCCTTGGAAGCACAAGAGAAGCCACACACCTGGAGTTTAAGTGGAATTCACAACACCAACAGTTCCTGTCCACTTTATAAGAGCATTTGTCCATTAGACCAAACAAATGCTCTTCAGGCAGGCCAGTGGCCCTTTTTAGAAAGAAAACAGTATTTCTCTTTTATGTATTCTCATTCAAATTTGCTGCAATGTTCAGTGCACTGGTGGGAGCTACTTCACAATAAGATCATTAACTTGTTTGCACAGTTTTGCAGGTGGAATATCCTGGAAAAATCAGTTGTCACAGATCTAAATTCCTACTAAAATAGATCTGTTAAGCTCTTTACAGAACCACATGAGATGAAATACAGGAAGTGGTGTTACTATCTTCTGTAGAGTCATGGTCTTGTCTCGTTTCTCTGTAAATGCCAGATGATCCCATTGCAATCAGAAAATCAAATCCAGGTGAATGTCTCTAAGACCAAGACCAAAACCTAGGCACTGCTGTCTACACATTTTAAGTGGGAGCTATACCTGTCTTTGGTGTAATCTCTGAAAACTAATTAAAATAAAAACAAAGGCTGAGGACCATACTAATATTCAGGACAAGGGCAAAGTTTCCCTGTACCAAGGACTGGTATTAAGACTCTGAGCTGTCTCTGCACCAGCAAGTGATCAGGCTGTGGAAGGCACAAGCACGGCTGTGGCTCACTAGTAGTTGTTGGGTGTTAGCCTGGAATCTGGATTTCCTACCATCCTAATCATTATCCTCATTATATTTTTGGAGTTTTTTAAAGGTAGAGATGAAGTTTGTTGTTTGAAATCATTCTGATGCAGTGGCTGAGATTTCCAAAGGAAAGCTTTCCACATTATTTTAGATAGAATTAGTGCTAACCATGGGAGGAGGGGCAGGGTTAGAATTAGATCTTGTTCACAACCAGTGAGAATCTTAAACTAACAATGCCAATGCATTTCAGAGAAACATTTCCACCCTGCTTCACAATCACCTACAAAACTGCCACTACAAATTGTGGGCCATTCATAGCATACATATTTTGGAGACTTTTCAGAGTCAGGAGTGGTTGTCAAAAAACTGGAGCTCTGAAATCAGGTAGTGATCAACATCCAGTGGGGATAATGCCTGTTCCCTGGTACGTTATCCTCTCTGGGGAAGCAAGCATGAGTCTGGAGACCCAGTAACATGGTGGCACCCTTGGCAAGAGACAGAGGCACTGTTGGTATTATCAAAGGTAGGTTTCAGAGTAAGTGGAATGACCTGTAGTTGTTTTTATATATTGTAGACATTTAAAACCTTGTATTCCTAGAACCTGACAATTAACCTTTATTTACTTTTCAGTTTTTCTAAGATGTTTGCCTACCCATTGTTCTTCTAGAAATATAAAAAAGACCTGAAGATAACATTATTTGCCATTTAGTTTGATATTCACTGTCTTTATCTGCTACATAGTCGGATATCCACCTCCAGTAAATTTTGCACTGGTATACAGCGATTTTCTTTAAGGTATTTATTTTTTAGCAAATAAGTTGGCATCCAAAAGTGAAGTGAAAAGAAGGACAACCAGAAATACTGGTGCAGTGTTTAGCATACAAGTTCCTTCTTCACCTCAGTTTGACCATGTGGTGAGCTGTTCTGAGGAGGTGTTTCCAAAGTTTGTACATCTGCTGAGGGGCGACTCACTCCCTTGTGCAAAAATCCTCGCTGGGTTGCGATGTTTATTATAAATAGAGGTCATGGGGTGGTGTGGAGAGAGGAAAGCTTAGGGAATGAATAGGAGACTGGCTGAAGGATACTTTTGGCATATGCTTTATTGGCCAAAAGGATGATCTTAATCAGCTGAAAAACACTCACAGCTTCAGGCATAAAGATGGGACATCTGTAGAAAATACCTAGAATTTCTGACCTCCACGAATTATTTGTGAGATTTAGAAGGCTGGTCCCAGTGCATCACCAGCCCTTGCAAATCCCAGAATGTGCCACTGCCATCTCCAGCTGCAGCAGGAAGGGCTGAGGAGCCAGAGCTGCTCTGTGATGACTTGCCTTCAGCAAACGCTGAAGTAAAAATCAGCAAGCTCTGACAGAGTAAATAGAAATAATGCAGTTGAATGAGGATGGACTGCTGGAGGTCTTTCAGAAATCATCCATCATACATGAGCACAGACATGTCAGGAGCACTGACTGCATTTCCTATTATTTGGTGAATGAGCAGTCGTAGTTGTTGTGGTAAGGATAGAAATTAGCTGAATTATGACCCTAGGAAAGGGATGTCATGACAACATTCACAGTATGGAGAGGTCTTAACAGAGGGAAGGGAGAAATTTTTGGAAAAAGGAAGTGTGGGACCTGTAGAGAGGAAATGGAAACTGAAAGGACAGCCTGAATAGATGGAGGATTTTCTCTCTGATCCAGGCCATGGTGTCACGACAAAGAGGCTTGAGAACTACTGCTTTGGATATTCCAATCCAGTGCACGCCATTTTCACCCAGGCAAATGTCTTTTTCATACAGTTGTTTAAAACATCTTCCTTATGACTTCAGAGGTGTCTTTTTCCACAGGATTTGGCACTACCTGTTTCTGAAATTGGTGCTAGAATTACAGGTAAGGGAAATACAGGTAAGGGAAACAGCAAAATATGTACAAATAATTTGTTTGTTTACAGTACCTTTCTTCAACTACTATGGGATGGAAATAGCTTTTAACTCATATGCTGACACAAACCGAACAACAGTGGTCAGGAAATGCTTGTGAGCCCAACTGAAATCTGAGCTGCCATCAGACCTGAAAGAGGAAAAAGCAGGCAAGCATCTGTCCTGAGACACCTGAAAGGAAAAAATCAATGCAGCGAGTACAAAATGTCACCATCTTCCACTGAGAAGATCTTCCATGCCAGAGGGCCTCAAAGCACTTTACAGAACATCTGTATTGATGCCAGCACCCCAGGATGACTGTGGACCTCAGGAGGAGCAGATCAAACCTTGTGTGTTAGCACAGGAGGATCTCTTCATCCACAGCTGTCATCTCTCTGTGGTGAAATGGGAATACAGAAATCCATTGACATTGCATACCTTTTCTCTGCATCCAGAACAGGCAGATTAATCATCTAGTCTATCTTCTAAATTATCTTAAAGTGAATCAAAACATGTACTGCTGAGGAAACTGAACAAATAGTCATGTGAGCTGTGCTGTAAAAAGCTACCCCAGTATTTGGGGCTGCTCTTATTGACAAGTCTCTTCCTGCAGCTGGAAAATATATATTTCAGCAAAGTGATGGCCAAGGGATTAGTGGAAATTCTTGTGGGATAGATTCTTGTAAGAAAGGGTGTTATTAAGTGACCTTTCTCCCATAAAAGTCTAGAAGTAGTCTGGAAAAATCTTAACTGCCTGGAATAACTCCAGGCTGCTAAAACTTAGTTTGACCAGTGCAGAAGCGAAGTGTCTTCCTTAAAAACAAAGGAGAATTCCTCATTTTCTACCAGCTGGAGATGTTGATTTCTTCAGCTCTGTTGCCACACACCAGGGCTCTTCCCTCTTCATCTCTCCATATCTTCATTTTTCTTCAACCGTTCTCCTCATCTTCCAAGTGCTTCCTGACTGAGTGATGCTCTGACAGCCAGTTCTACTCCCTGTTGATTACTTGCTTTGACCAGGGCTCCTTCAGGTTGCTTTCCATTAGAAAATTTCTTCTATTTCTGGGTCATACTATCTGCCAGAGAAGAACCTGAAGATGAACTCAACCTTTCTATCTTTCAGAACTTTCATTTAAGGTACATATCTCTCTAGTTTGAGCTCAACTCTTAGTCTCATGGAAAAAACTCTCACCTGTATCTCTGGATGTCCCAATTCTTCAGGAATAATCAATCTCAGGATTTCTTTGTGTCCAAGTGCCATAAGAAGAGCAGGAGCATTTTACACAATCTAGGAAGAAACACAGCTGCAGAATGACACAATGACACCTCTCAACCAATTTGCTGCATTTGTCTATCTGAAAATATGTTTATATTGCTGTCTTGCTCTCGCCTCCCTCTCCCTGGCCTCTTGTTTCCCGTTTCCCATTGCACGTTGCACGTTGCACGTTGCCATATATATGCAGCAAAATTATTCTATTTCCTGAATGCTTCTGCAACACCTAGCACCATAAAATTCTAACTTTACAGAGAGCCCTTGGATACCACCAAGATTTTTGCAGCAAATTTAGACCTTTTAAGTCAGGGTCAAAGGATATGTTTTGAGGATTTGTTCCAGCAGGAAGAAATAAAAGGTTTGGCATTTTATATATGTAATGATCATTGCAAAATTGAACTGGTTTTTATCCTAAATGAGCCCACCCTATAGAAAGAAGTATCTGGGAGGCTCATTTTTGCCTATCCTTGCATGTTAAAGCAAGAGAAAAATTGTGCTGTCAGAGAAATGGCATGCTAAACTCATAAGCCGCATACTTGGTGGTGTGGAGTGTCACATGTGAGATTCTGTCTCACTCTGTTGCTAAGCCCTTTAAAATGCTTTTGAACAAATAGACGGTTACTCCTCCAAGGACTCTGATTCAATTATAAAAGTGTCTTTTGGATCAGTGAAGATATGAATCAGGCAAGATATTTTCTGATGCTCTCTGGATTCCACAACTTGAAATAATCTTGCTGGAGAAAACAAAGTTGGGACTGTGGGGAGCAGTTAACATAATTTTGAAAAGACACATGATAGATTTGTGTTTCCTGGCCATTTTTTCCCCTTTTTTCACAGCACTTTGTTCTCTTTTTTTGTACATAATAGAATTTCTCCCTTTTATATTGCATAAGCATTCCTCTTCTGTAGATGTATGGTATTAACAAAGATGCTGCAGCAGGAGAAAAAATAGATGCACAAATGATAATATAAATATCTTCCCATTAATTAGACCCATTTGACTGTCTGTGACAGTCAATTGTACCAGTGGTAATGGGACTGAAAGAACATTTACTTGTGACCTGGGAAAAGAGTCCCAGCTTGTCCCTGTTTCAGGTATGGAGTCATTCCTACAGTCACAGGCAGAAGATGAGCAGCTGCATGCACAGAGAGACTGTTCAAATCACAGGGAAAGTCTGAGGATTACTTCATACAACTCATTCAAGACTATTCCCAGCCCAGTTCCGATCAGCAGTCTGGTTAATGAATCAAAATTCTTTGAGCTGGCAACTGTTTTCCATGAAACTGTCCTGGGATGAATTTTTGGCTAGTCGCAGAGGCCTGTTAGTGAGAAATAAATTTTCTGAGCGAAGAACTGGTATGGGAATTTTATCACACTGCAGTGATTCAGCCATATGCAAAGATGAAAAATTATTCCCAAGGTGACTCTAAAGAAGAGAAAAAATAAAATTACCTCATACCAAATCGCTCCTTGCAGTCACATGCCTTGAAATTAAAACTATAGGAAATCATTAGCAGGTTTGGTAATAACTCCCACTACTTTTAATGAAAAACTTCTACAGAGCTACCACCACAATTCCTATTGATCAGCACAGCCCCATCAAAATCACCATTCAGTTTCTGAAACCTAAAGATCACAGGAAAGATTGCAGGAAAGGCGAGTCATCCTAGTAGCATAGATAGGACTAAATATCCACCCAGACAGGAAGGGCATCACGCACTGCAGAACAACTTCAGTCATAACTTGGATGGAAATTATGTTGGAAAAGATTTATAATAAGTTAATGCAAGATTTCAAATGTTTCATGTTTAATATGTGTCATGAAGGATTTCAAATAACTCTGAAATAAGTAAAGGCTACAGGTAACTCATTACTCTCTGGACTCGTCACAAATTGATTACCAGTCACTAAGGCAATCTATTAAGCACTTATTAATAAACTTTTTTAAGCTATTTTTTGTAAAATTGTCCATGAAAACTATGATCTGTGTTTAATTTCCAACCCTTCTTCATCTACAAAAATCCCTGTTTTGCAACAAATAATCACCGTCTCTGCTTCACTGGAGCTCATGGCATGATTTGCTGATTTCAAAGGGGGTGTTCTGCAAGTAAAGTACAATTTACAGTGATCAAAGAAGGCAGAATCGATCTCACATCCCCTATTATTCTAAAAGAGGAATTTATTTCCATAAAAAAGAAGAAAACTGGCTGCAGATTCATGGAGAGATAGCAAGTATGAGATGTTTTCAGACAGTTGCAATGCAGAAGTCTGAGCCAGGATGGGTGAGGCTCTGTGCCTGCCAAGCTCATAGGAGCAGCAGATAATACACTCCTCCAGATGACAAAACCACCTGCCCTAGCCCTGGAAAATGCATCTGTACTCTGACTAACACATTAAACCTACCCTGCCTTGTCCTTACTGTTCTGCAGTAAAGTAAAAACCGCCTGTTTGCTTTCACGGAAGGAAAGCGCATAAAAGAAGGCAACAACTTAGTTTTAATAGCTTGGCTCACAAAGCTAGGAAAAACCCCATCACACAATTAGAAAGTCAGATTTTCTGCACACCAGTTCAGATTATTAGAAAACGTTCTGTGGAAACCTCATTAGGAGGTGTTTGGGGGTAAACTATTTTCCATTTTTTTCTCCATACCATTGGGTGGACTTTTTAAGGACTAACCATATTGAATTAGCACAGCAGAGTACTAAGGACACAGCTGGCAAGGGAGGACCTTCAGAAACTCACTTTGGACAGGGAGAGGTTAATAGCAAATGTTGGCACAGGGGCTGAAAATTGGAAGAAGATGTGTGCTTGGTGCTTTTAGGGGAGCATGAAAGGGAAGATTTTTTGCTCCAACTTGTCTTGTGTTCAACTGTAGGGTAAAGAGAGGAGCGCCTGTTTTACTATATTGTTTTTTCTCAGCTAAAATTTCCCTTGAGAGAGATGTTGGGTTTTCTTCCCTTTCTGTTTCCTTCTCCTTTGTTTACAGTTCTCTTTTGAAAGCCCGTGAGCACTATGAGGTTGCATGGCTGTGGAGTAGCCCTGCAGCTACACAGCATGTTTTTTGTCAAGTTCTGCATGCTTTCCTTGCATGCGTTTTGGCTGCATCCCCTCTCTGCTCACCGACCCCTCCACTGTGTGTCACTCATGATCCATAGCTGTGCCGTCTGTATGTACAGACCTTGAAAAATGAGCCTCTGACATGTTAGCTTCACGTTGTCCCTGCCACTCCTCACAGCCCCAAGGAGTCACATATCACCCTTTAATCTTCATGAGCTTTCCGGATCAGCACCCGGAAATCATGGGGACACATAAGACTGTGTTGGATTTTGATATTTTTGTTTAATTTGGTTTTTTGCGTTTTTTTAAGTTAAATTGTTTGTAATATTGCTTTTCAGGGCTTGGAGAACTCAAAAATAGTAGTTTCCTACTACTTCTCTCCCCATAGATGCTGCTGCTCTATCCACATCAGCAGCCAAATGATGCAGATTGGTGTGATTTATGTTTTGTGAAAGCTGGGATTTTGCCAACAAGCCACTTTCTAAATCTTTTGGGTGGAGCTCTAGCTTGCACCATCATTAAATGCTATGTACTAGCATGTTTTCTCTTGCTGTCAGAAACTGAACTGTACCAGCAAAAGCAAAAGGAGAAACCCTGAAGAGGAGTAATAAAAACTTTTTACCAAAAGAGTTAAAAAAAAATATATATATATGTATATTTGAAGCAGCAGGCTGCCCAGGATGGATGATCTGGCCCTTGCATGTGATCTGCTTGTAATAAAATAATAGAAATCCTGAGCCATTTGCCATGTTACAGTGCCCAGTGGAACAGGACGGCCCTGCTATTTGGCCTTTCAAGATCTTTTTGTTCCATTAATTTTCCTTATGTTGCCTCTCTTTGTTTCTATCTCTTTCACTTTCTCTGCTTGTTTCATTTTTGCTTCATGCAGGAGAAGCACAGTGCAAAGAAGAGGGAGTAGAAGAGTGGCTGTAACTCATTCCCATGCAGACTTGGTGCATGTTGCGTACTTGATGCAGAGAGGTGGAAATAAAGCTGCTGGCTTTCATGGAGCAAGATATGTGTACTTTTTTATTTTTGCCTTGGAAAACATATGGTGAGTTCCTGTGTGAATTTTCTCAAGGTGTTTAATACATTAATTTGATTATTTTGCAACACAGTCTTCAAAAACTCTCCCTGATTGGCTTATCTTTTAAGTCAGACCATTTGGATAAAGATGTCTGTGTTTCTTGTCACTGTAAGAACGCAGGGATCCACTTGTTACTTGGATCATGGCATTATTATGGCCTTAGGCAAGAGGCAGAGAAGAGAAAAGAGAAGATATTCATTTAATATGTGTACACAGAGTTTCGGCTGTTTTCCATTTTCACCGGAATCTTATCCTGTTATTTTTCACCTCTCTTGGCACTCCTGCTGTGAAGTTACCTGTTCACACTTGACAAATATTAGATGCTTTCTTTCTAATTGGCAATGGGATTGGGCCCAAAGACCTTAAAGTCAGGTCTTGACCAGTCCCTTTTGCTGAAATAAGGACTATTCTGGCACCACACCAACATTTTCAGCATCTCCAGATCTTTATTACATTCAGATGTAAAAACATAATTTATTATTTTTTTAATTGATGGAATGAAATAAACTGAAAGAGTAGCTCTCTGTGATATTCCTAGTTTGCAATAAATCCAGAAATGACACATGTATCAGAGATCAAACACACTAATTTCTGTACCTTTCTGGAAAGTACAAAGTTTCAGCCTTTCAGGGTTTTCTGCAGTAGCCCTAAGGACTTCTTTTTTACTTTCTGCTTTTTACCGTTGTTTCATTTTAACACAATCATTCTCTGTAAACCAAACAATTCACATTGCCTTTGAGCATCTGACCTTGTTACATCTTTTAAAATCATATATAATATTAAAGTTTGACATTAGCTTAATATAATTTCTGATTCACTTAATCATCTGATAAGGAAATAAATGCATACATAAGTGCTTTTTCTGTTCTGTCACAAAATAGTTTTGTCACCTCTTTTTTTTGGATCTTTGGCAGCCTCTTTCTTCAGTATTTTGCAATTCCATATAGATGTCTGTTTTGACATAACTCTTTGTGCGTAATGAATTATCGTGTAATGTTATATTCAAACCATCAGATATTCAAGAACTGACTGAGGGAATACATGGAGACATTGAAAATCTGTGGTGTGAAACTCGGTGTTAAAACCATGTGGTGTACAGCTACATCTCTGGTTATGCCAGAGGTTTGTTGGGGAGCAAAACCTCTGAGCAACCAAGACCGTGCTTGTTACAAAAAATATTGTTTGAAGACCCATGAATGAGTGCATCCCTTTGGTATCAAAGTTTAGTAATAACTCTAGACTTGAACACCCTAAAGTTGCGGCATTACATTAGAAGCTATTTATACTTCAAAACAATGCCTTTAGGGCACTTTTGCTTCTCCCACCTCTAGAATTTTTCCAGCATATTCCTATCAGCTATAGAAAGGTTCAGAGCATAAGTCCAGATTCGGACTTGAAACCAGCATTTGCAGAACTTGTAACCTGAAATTGAATAAACTGGCATCCTTGTGTTTGAAACTAGATGGGGAAGTTACTTTGTGTTTTCCCTTCACCTGCATTTTGCCCTACCCTAATTAATTCCTGCTCAGTCAGGTCCTCTGTAGCTTGCAGAGAACTGAATGGCCAGGTTTCACAAGCTGCCTTAAAAGGCCCTATCTGTGGTTTTAAACTGAGTTTTTAGCACTTTCCTGCATCAATGGCACCTCTGTGGTAGTCTGCACACCTCTCCATGGTCTCCTCTATGGAGGGTCAGATAGAAGAGTGTCCCTGACACAACTCATACCTTTGCATCCTCGTTTGTGGACAAACTGTCTTTGCTCTCATATTGAGGGCATTTGCAATGGAATAGCAGATAGTTTTCCTAAAGTACTGGTTTGGGAAAATCTCTACATTTTGCAGAGAGGGCATTTTCTACTTATTTTCTTAAGGTAATAGCAGCAAAGTTTTTAAGTTTGTAGCTAGCAGCATTGCCAAAGTTTCCTCTCTTCTATTTGGAGGCATACCCATAACTTGCAGTTGTGTGTGGTCCATTACACTGTGAGAGGGGAAGAGGTGTCTACTACTTTTGTGGAATCTTTTCTGACCTCTGGTCTCAGCGAATGCTTTCTTCAGGACCTTGACACCAAAGCAGTAACACTACAGGAGAGGATAATCTGAAGGAAACTCTTGTTTGGAATGGAGGTTGCTGACTTTTTGTTGCCCCTTGGGATGTATTTTGGCTCAGCTCAAGTTTAATCCTCCAATGTCCTGAACATCTACTGCCAGGGATTGGGCCGTGTTTTGTTTTCAGCTGACCAAAGTGTTTTACAGAACTCCTGGAAAATTCACCCTCTCAATATTGTTTAATTGTTTATTCATGAGTCTCCCTTGGCTAGGGAGGTGAGGAAAAGAGGGCATCCAGAGGGCTGCAAACAGGAGCACCCCCACAACCAAAGCTTTGTAACAGTTTCCATCTTCTGTGGCACGAAACACCTCTGGGACATGTTCCCCTCTGGGACATGTCCTTCCTCTGCCCAAAAGACATTGTCTCCACTGTTTGAGGCATGTCATGTCACAAAGGCTGTGACCCTTTGTATTGGTTTTGCTCAGTCTTGTTTTTGGTAGTTGGGAGGACACACAGAGGTGGCTTCTGTGAGAAGCTGCTGGAAACTTCCACCACGTCCAGCAGAGCTAATGGCTGATGGCTCTGAAGATGGACATGCTGCTGGCCAAAACTGGGCCAGTGAGAGAGGTTGGTAACGCCTCTGTGATGACATATTTAAGAAGAAAATCAAAACAAAGTACACACAGTTTTTCTTTTAGTCAGAGAAGAGGAGGAGGTGAGAACATGTGACGGAAACGACATGGTGACACCAAGGTCAGTGCAGAAGGAGGGGCAGGAGGAGCTCCAGGTGCCAGAGCCTAGGTTCCTCTGCAGCCATGGTGCTGCCCATGGTGAGGCAGCTGTGCTCCTGCAGCCCCTGGGGATCCACGGGGGATGCAGAGATCCATCCACAGCCCGTGGGGACCCACGGGGGATGCAGAGATCCACCCACAGCCCCTGGGGACCCACGGGGGATGCAGAGATCCACCCACAGCCCCTGGGGAGGTGCCCGTGCCAGAGCGGGTGATGCCTGGAGGAGGCTGTGATCCCGTGGGAGACCCGGTGGAGAGAGAGCCCTTGCTCCAGGCTGGAGCAGCCTGTCCTTGGAGGAGTGCACCCCGTGGAAGAGAGAGCCACGGTGCAGCAGTTTTGGGAGGGCTGTGTGCCCGTGGGAGAGGCTCTCGCTGCAGCAGGTGCGGGGTGGCTGCTGCTCCTGAGAGGGGACCCAGGCCGGGGAAGGTCACGCAGAACTGTATCCCATGGGAGGGACCCCACGGCCTCACAGGGGAAGATTCCTCTCCCGGAGCAGTGGAAGAGAATCTCGGTGATGAACTGACCAAACCCCCGTGCCCTGTATCCCTGTGCTGTCCGCGGGAAGGAGGGAGGGGCTGGGGGGGAAGGTGTTCTAAGGGATTATTTTACTTCTCATTATCCTCCTCTGATTCTGTTAGTAATAAATTCACTTGGCAACTTAAGCTGAGCCTGTTTAGCCCTTGAAGTGTTTCTCCTGGTCCTTATCTCACTCATTATGTGTTCATTAATTTTTTTTCCCTCATTTGCTCAGCTGTGGCAGGGGAGGGTGAGTGAGTGACTCTCGTGGGTGCCTGGCGTTGGGTCAGTGTCAAACCATGACACCATTCTCTTGCATGACAGTCACCACTTGGCCACAGATGGGACCTGCCGAACAAGGACTGCAAGACCTTGTGCTTCTCGCAGTGGTGACTGCAGGAGCTCCAGTGCTTTACACACTGAACAGGGAAAGACACCTTTTTTGTACTGAATAATGCAGGAAGATCACATATTTAGGGGAGAGTTTCTCTCCCACCTGTAGCAGGACCTCAGCCAGAAATTTCTGTGCCATCTTCACTGAAAAAAAGGAGTTGCAATTAACTTGACCAGGTACATATGAATGAAAGGGTAGGTTGGGTGCATGTATCTTCATGTGTCTTGCTCTGCTGACAAAGTGGGAGACTTTATAAATTGCATACATCCAGATGATGACCTATAATGAAAACATTTCAGAAACCCAGCATAGGCCTTTGGAGATTATATTTCTGAAATATATCCTAAAATGCCTCTACAGTCTATAGACTTAAAAGGAGAAAAGCACTGGCTGAAGATGAGCTTATTTTGTTTTGGGAAGTCAATGCACATTACTGATGCAGAATGAAGACATAAGGCTTGAGTGGCACTGAGTTGTCCTCTTACCTCTGCCCAGTCTTTCTTAAGTTCTTTAATAAAAAGTAACCTGGTACCAATACAGCCTTAAATAGAATATATATTGCAACAACTGACACTTGCTTTTTCCTGTAAAAGTTTTGCATTCTCTCTACAGCATGCATTCATCCTCGTGATAATTGGGCAAGGAAGAATTTGCAAAGTCCAGGAATGTAATATCACCAAGAGGTTCATGGACCTACAGCTTCGCTGAGGGAAAAGAAGAAGAACTGCCAAAGGATACACAAAAGCTTCCTGGGAGTTCCCAGGAACCAAGTGGGCAGAGAGCCACACTTCAGCTCCCATTTTCTATTAAAGAGAAGAGCTTGACCCCTCACATGCAGAGAGATTCTCATGGGGTAATAGAGAAATTCCCAGCTCTGCAAAAGCCTCTTGGGTAAGACTTGCCAGCCAAGTGCTGGGATGTCACAGCAGCCCCTGCAAACGTCAGGTTCTGCCATGAGTTAAGGCCTGTATTGCTCCAGCAAAGCATCCGAGCACATGGTTGAAATTAAACATGCATTTATTTGTTTTGCTGAGTAAGGGAAAGGAATAGAATTGAGGCCAGTGAAAAGTAAAAAGTGATAATTTTAAGTATAATATAAAGGAGTTATACACCTTTTGCAGCCTGTTAGAAAGAACTCTGAGAAATTATTTTCTGTGTCTTGGAGAAAGAGCCTATCTTGCTTACAGGTACTTCCTATTTTTGCAAAATATCTGTCGCATTCAATGTGGCTTTTCAAAAAGTTTCTCAGACATCTAGTTTTATCCTTCACATATATGACTTATATTTCTCTGCCACTGCAAGAACTCCGCAAATGAAGTACATCCTGGATAGAGACCTGATCTTCTGTATTTCAGAAGACTGAATCCCACTAAAACTGGTGGTATTTTTTTTCTCTGTTCCTCAGCAAAGAAGGAGTAACACCCTAGTAAGTCCTTTCATACTGTGGCATTGATTTCTGCAAAATGTTTCAGGGGGGTTTTACCATAACAAATTTCCATTATTTCTTCCACTTTTAAATTTATCTCCAAAATCTGTTCTCAAATTTGTGGTCTCTTAGTCCCTACAATTTGTATTTTATACTATAAGGCAAATCAAGAGCTGTGAAAAGAACATGCTGGAGTCTGTTTTATTATTCAGCATCCTCCTGGAAAGTCCTGAACACACACAGAACAGTCATTAGCAGTCTCTATAATTAACTATATACCTTATATACCTTATAACTTACCTCTATAAATAATGAGGTGAGGCTAAGCAGAGTGTGCACACAGCTTTGAAAAGGAAGATTTTAGTGGAGAAGCCCAAGACTGTCATGGTCCCAGGACTCACATCCAGGCTGGAAGGTTTGATACCAGGGGAGATAGGGAACGGCGTGCCATTACTTCAGCTGTGTTATGAGTTGTTCACCTCTGCAGCATCTGGTAGGATAACAGAGCTGCCAGTGCCATGCTTTTGGAGAGTAGCCTCAGGGGTAGGCAGCATGGGCAGCATCAGGTACACTCTTGTCATATTTGGCAAAAATCTGAGACTTTGTACTGGCTGCCTCCCTTCCTGTAGCATGAAAGTCTCTGGAAACACCAGGCACATCTTTCATCTTGTCTCAGCTTGCTGGACGTCAGAGTGTCTCATGTGGTCACTGATGAAGCAAACGTGTGGGTCCTTTTCTCACAACAGCCTGGAGATGGAAAGTGTAGTGAGGCTTCTGAAATTCCCCAGAGTGGATGTGGTGGGTAAAATTAGGCAGGACTCAGGACTTTCAGCCTCTACTGGCATGGTTCTTTTGTTCCCAGTTCCTTATTACCAAATAAGAAGCAGCCTCTCTCCAAAGAAGCTTGCCTTTAAGACCTAATCCCAAAGTTAAACCTATGTGGATAGAGCTTTTATCCTAGTTCTAGCCAGGACAGGGTTAATTTTTTGCAGTAGCCAAGAGGAGCCATGGGTAGGAGTCTCAGTGGGAGCACTTAATTGGGGAATACCATTGCTAAAGCATGATAGCCATCTGTGCTCCACGGATGTACTCGGTGCATTGCCCCAAAATATACCAGTCAGAACAAGACCTAAGCCAATGCCACACACTGGGCCAAAAGGAAGAAGCAAAAGAGAAGGAAGAAGCAGAAGAGAAACAACTGGAAATGGAGCAGTATACTTTAGCTCTGTGCATTATCCACAGGCTACAGGCTATTCCTTGTCTGACAAAGCTGTGGACTTCCGACCAGACTAGAAGTTCCAAGTTTTGTTCAATATCAGTTCCTGAGCTTGCTGCAGGCCAATCTAGCCCATACTCCCAGACCATTTGGGTTCTGTTTGTGTCTCCTGTGATTTGGATCAGGGAAAATAAGACCATCCATATCTACCCTCTCATTTCTTCATATGCCGTAGTCTCTCACCTATCCACTGTGGCTCATCTTTTCCTTTCTATCCCCTGGTGGTGTACTATTGTTTTAAACATTGTGCTGAGCCACGAGATCTTTTACCATGGTCAATTAAAGAAAAAACAAAAACATCCAAACACCAACAGCTTCCTAATTTTCAACACTATCATTCTACTAAAAGATCCTTGACCTCTTTGAGAAAAAGCTATTTAAATTTTGAGGAAGACATTACATTCTCCAAGTATGCAAATTGGTTCCTTCAGATGAGGATGGCTTCCAGTTTGCAGCAGCAGATTTCTGTTTTGGCAAAGGCCAGCACATCCTTCAGAGGTTTGATTTAGTGCCTGCAGATGTGATCCAGCTGCAGGAGCTCCAAGGCAGATTAGGACCAAGCCCTCACCCACAGGCAGAGGCACCTTGCTGGTAAGTCCCTGGGCCTCCCCACCAAGAGAAGTGTTGAGAGCAGCATTTATCCCTGCAGAAGACATGGCTGTGTCTTCTCATTAGGAAGCAGGTCAGGGAGTCAGGACACTGAGGTGATGTTTAGCTCTCTCCTGTTGGTACTGGCCTAAGTAACTAGGGGGCTAGGACTGTGTGAAGTGGGACTCTGGATCATGATCAAGCTGATGTATTCAAGCTTGATTTCTGACAACATGTGAGGTTATGGGGAGAAGTTATTTAATCTCTCTAAAAAATATATATACTCACTTATGGATTAAAAATACAGCCTTGAGGGTCTTGTTTTGAGCAGTACTGGATTTTGCAGCCATCCTGCAATATACGCTCTCACTCTATTTGTGAAGTAGGGGGAGGAAAACTGCTTTCCTTGTGCTCAAAAATGGTTTTGCTGGGCAACAACGAGACTAGATTAGTTAGGCATGATGAAGCCCCATCTCCCATGTTCTGATCAGAACTCTCTTGCTAACAGCTCTCTCTCCCTGTAACTGACAGACTTGTAAATATTTATGAGCTAATTCCCTGCCCTGAAATGCAGCGGCTGTTGTTTCTGAGAGTCCATAGATGTTGTGTGTGGCCTGAGACTGCTTGAGTTGGCAGACATCACCATAAGTTTGAGAGCACACACAAAGACACACAAAGACACATGAAATGTGCTGGCAAAGAGAACTGTGGTCCAGAAACAAAGCATGAAACAAAAGCTGTAAACCTTTACTGTTCCCCTCCTGGAAGGACTATCGGCTAGCCAAGAGTTAGCTTTGTCTCCCTCACAGGGCCTGCAAGGAGAACTCAGCTGAAGGATCTATTAAATGACCTTCAGCCAGCTCTTCCCCATGACATTTGCTTTTCACAGAATGCTGATTTGGAAGGGACTCACAAGGATCAAGTCCAACTCCTGGCCCTGAACAGCACCATCTGCAAGAGTCACACCATGTGCCCGAGAGCATTGTCCAAACACTTCTGTGACTACTTCCCTGGGGAGCCTGTTGCAGTGTTCAACCATCCTTTGGGGAAGACTTTTTTCCTACTATCTAACCTAAACCTCTCATGACACAGCTTCACCCTTGGGTCCTGTCACTGTCACCACAGAGCAGAGCTCAGTGCCTGCCCCTCCTCTTCCCCTCACGTGAAGTTGTAACTGCAGTGAGGTCTCCCCTCAGTCTCCTCCAGGCTGAACAGACCAAGTGCCCTCAGCCACTCCTCACACGCTTCCCCTCAAGGCCCTTCACCATCCTCGTGCCCTCCTTTGGACACNGATTGCCCCATACCAGTTTCAGAATCCTTGTTGAACTTCATATGGTTGGTGATTACACAGCCCTCTAATTTCTTAAGGATCTCCCTGCCTTCAAGGGAGTCAACAGATTTTCTGATTTCATTCTCCTCTCAAAAAAATATTCTGTGTTGTTTCTCCTTTGTGGCAGCATATTCTGTGGCTGTGATTTGAGTGTGCATCATATTTTGGCAGTCCAGCATCCCCTAAAAAGTAGACCCATACACCCTACAAAGCATCTGAAGCATCTGAACTCCACAAACCTGTTGTTTTCCAGTCTTTTACTCTTTGCACCTGTATATCTCACTCTTGTGTGACCCCTTCTCATATCGCTTCACAAGCCGTGGAGCTCAGCAGTTATAGCAGTTATAGCAGTTATAGGGGTTTTTAGAGGGAGAAACTTCTTCCTGAAATTTCTTAATTCTGTTTAGATAGAAGACCACAGTTGATTTTTATTTGGGCTTTTTTTTCCATCCATAAGTTTCTTACTTTCTGTGTTTCCATTTGATGAAGATGCAACCTGTAGCTTTTTAGGCAGCCAAGAACAAGTCACTAGTCATGTCTCAGCCCCTACAAACCTCAATGCTACTGAGTGCAATGCTTAGCTTTATCTTGTCCTCAGTTGGCTGTTTCATTGAGAGTAAAGCAGCCTAACTCGAACAGTCATGTGAGTTATGCCTTTTTTTCTCAGGATCCAAAGGGAGGACAGGGGAGAAGGTCTCCATTAGTCAGGACTGTGAATATTTTGGGCAATCACTGTGAGACTTGATTCCTCCAGCTCTTCTCTTTCCTTTGCACAACTAACACTGAAAGAGAAACAGCATAAAGGTACCCAGCCAGGACCACTCTTAGTGACAATGAAACCTGTGATCCAAACCATTTGCAACCATGCATCAGCATTAATTTTGTCCAGTAATGCTTTGTGCCCCAGAACAACAGTGGAAATTTGTTACTGCTTTGTCAAAGAAAGTCAGGGAACTGCCATTAAAGTGATATATGTTAGAATGAAAGAAAGTAATGAATATCTTCACCCTCTGCCTCAGTTTCCCAAATACAGTTTTAGCACAGTTTCAATTTAACTGATTTACAAAGTATCTCTCTGGAAGAAGTTTGTTCATTGCTGGAAAAAGAAGCTCATGAAAGGGTTAAGGGCTTGGTTTTTTGTAAAATAATTTCTCACAGAAAGGTTCAGATACATTTGTTGTCTTGAACCCCCAGGGATGCCAACGCCAGGGAAAAGCAGCCATTGCAGCACTTTGCTTTCTGAATGTTTGGATTTGTGTTTAACTTAACTACAGTAGGCTGCAAAGTGTAGCCATCTCCTAAGTGAGGTCAATGGGAATTGTTCAATTGTCTTGAACGAAAGCTGGATCAGACCCTTTTATGCCAAATGTAACAGTTGTAATGATACATAATGTACTTTTGTCTGTATTTTACCCGAAGCAGGGTGAAGAACATGTCTGAGCCTGTTTCAGAAAACTATTCTGTTTGGCAATAAGTTTTTGGGTTCTAGTCAGATGTTTATAGGCAAGTCTCTGTCAAATACTGAACTTTTGTGTTCAATAACTTCACACACCCTTAGGGCAAGCTTGGTTAAGTATTCTCACCTATGGACTTCATGGCAGCTCTCAGAAGCTCATACAAAATACACAATAGGGATTAATAACTATCTTGGTCTCAGTCCATTCACAATAGGAGTAGAGAGTCTCTCTTTGCTCACCAACAAGCAGACTATCTCATTTATACTGAGATAATATAATAATGAGTTGGATGTGGTGGGTCTCACAAAATTTCCATTATGCTGCTGTTGGTCTTCATCTGATACCTTTGTTTGGACAGAATTAGGAAAATTATTTCTAGACAAAAGCCTGATTCACTGAACATTGCTGAGCAACTCACCAGAGCTCACCCATTTGCTTGTTCAGGATAGAGATGTAGGTAAAACTAAGGGTAACGTAAGTGGGATTCAATGAGCTTAGAGGTCTTGTCCAACCTTGAT
This sequence comes from Vireo altiloquus, assembly GCA_013396875.1. Lineage (NCBI taxonomy): Eukaryota > Metazoa > Chordata > Aves > Passeriformes > Vireonidae > Vireo > Vireo altiloquus. The sequence goes on from VZRF01001708.1 coordinate 147,021, forward strand.
GATTCTATGATCTCAGTCTCCCCAACCTGCTGGGTCTCCCATGGGGCTGGCATTTTACCTCTAGCTGTCCTTGGGCTGGCCTTCAGTTAAGCCTTGGGGCTGATGGTTTGTCTGACTGGAACCACGAGTTACAGCTTCCCACCACTGTGGGTTTAGGTGACAACTATGGGACCTAGCAAGGTGCTTTATGTCTCCTTGTTTCTCCCCCTTGCTCTCCCTCTGGTGCATTGATCAACTCTGTGTTGCAATCGTTAAGGAGGCAGGAGACTTCAAAAGCTCTCCTGTCATTTTGATTTGGGAGACTCATAGCACGAAATTTGTACTGCTGTAGGTGGCAAATTACTGTGTTTTGGCTTTATTGAAACATGCATTTATTCTTAAAGAAGACAAACCTCATAGGAAGGGCAGGAAGGGCACTTCCCCAGAGCTTGCTTTAACCTATTAATCAGCCAGGCAGCAGCTACCATGAGGTTCTTTATAAAGTACCTCTGAAGCGAGGAAAAAGAGGAAGGAGGGAGAGAGGAAATTTTCCTTGTCCTTCTGCCACCAAAACTGTACATCTGGAAGATGTGCTTGGGGCAGTATCAGGCTATTTGGAGTCTCAGTTTACCAGAAATTTCTGTATCTGGAATATGACAAAATGTTGGGATCCAATCATAAATTTGTCGCCAGAAGATCTCTAATTACTTGTGGGAAGCTGCCAGGGGAGGTCAAGTACAGGTCATTCTTATATAACTCCAGCATGAATTTGCAGCAACTCAAAAAACTGTGTTATGTGATCAAAACCATCTGTATTTACAGCAGCATAGGTGTTATAAATCTTTGCTTTGCCTAATTGTTGACATTACAAAAACTGTCAACAGTGAGACTGGCATTTTCAAGCATGGTCTGAGCAAGCAAATTTCTTCTGATAGCACCAAAATCATGGGAAGTTCAAGGGCAAGCAAGCAGCACTGACTATGCAGAGGGAGGGTGAAGGATGAGTCTTATACTTCTGCCCCCCTTTTCCTTCCCCGGGAAATGGAGCAGATCAGGAAGTGATCCCTGCTGTATCCCACCATATCTGTTACTTGGTAACATCATCAGTATGCTTGCTGCTGCTTGGCTAGGACAAACTGTGTTCCTCAGAAGGACAGAAAAGCCATCTCAAAAGCAGTCACACCAATCCTGGGGTGCCTTGTGGATGTTGCCCTGCAGTATCACAGTTGTCTCTGCAACACAAATTTCTACCATGGTGAACAGTGTGCCCCACAAATCATTCTCCTTCCTACCACCCAGCTAAGCACTGAGCCTGAAACAAACATCAAGAAGTTTCTGAAAATGCAGAGAGGTCCGTGCCAGCACTGGGTTCACATCCGTACTGGGACAGCAAGCACTGGGATTGCCAATTTTCTTGGTTGTGGGTGTAGCTGCCTGCTGATTCAGGGAGCCATCTGCAGATGAATCACGGGTTTCTTTGGAAAAAGACTGCCCCAGGAGACACAAGGCAGCCAGCTGCTTAGGTCGATGGTTCCACGGTTTGGAACTGAAAGAAGTGCATTTGGCTGCAATCATTTAAAGCAGGGGACTGAGAGCTGCCAGTGACTAGATGGAAGAAGCACTTGCTAAGAAGTACTGCTGCTGATACTGTGCTGGTGTTCTACAGGTTATGTCATTGCCAAATCTGCAGGAAAAATATTACGTGATCCTGTAATGTGTGTGACCAAATCAGTTCAGTGCAGGGGTTGCCTTAGGGACACAGATGGACTTCAGAATCCGGTGGAGTGTGCATTCACCTGTCAACACACATTTCCCTATGGCTTGCTCAGAGAAAAGGGCTCCAAATGCATGTATTCATGATTTTAACTTGGAAAATGTCTCTGTGCAATCCCAGCTGCTGCAGTGGGATCACAGGGTTGGAGCTCCCAACTGAAGTGCAGGTCCTCTGTGCAGCTGTAGGAGCTTCAGTCTCTAGAAGTTGCCTCTGCAGATGAGCTTGGCTCATGACTCTGTGACATCTGGTCTATTTTTCATTTTACCTTTCATTTATTTCCCCTCAATGTTTAAACTGTGGCATCTCTGTCAGCTGGAAACACGGTCAAGGGTCATTGACAGTGGGTAGCAATACCTTGAGGTGCACCAGAAGGCACCTATTCTGATTCTTTCAGCCGTGCAGGTGCCCACAGGGCATTTGCCCATTGAAGGATGCTCAGGTTTTGGTTCAGAAGGTGTTACAGCATTATCCAAGAGAAACTAAAACACAGTACACAAAAACAAAAAGTTAACATATTTTCATCCAGTTCCATGCCTGAGCTGAGGCCAGACCAACCAATTATCCATCAGGTAGGAGACTTCTGTGATCTGAGCCCAGGTTTTACAACCTAGGCCCTTCTGGCAAGGAATCTTAGAATAGGAGCTGTAAATCAGGCATCTGAAGGACATTTGGTATCATGACGCCAGCTGCTGCCAGAAGATGGTTTAAGAAAAGCACCAGCTCAAGTCATACCTACATCCAAAAAGTAGGTTTTCTGCTCTTTGTTCCTCCAAAATGGTCCAGAAAACAGCACTGTGAAGCATTGAAACCATCAAATGTAATGCAAATTGACAGGCCTCTCCCGTATGAATATGCGTAATCTGTTTTGTTTTCTTTTTCTTTAAATGTGTTCATACTTTGGCATCCGTAGCCTCATATGTGTATAATTGTGCCCTGTGTGTGATTTTTTGCATCCTTGTTTTAAATTCATTGGAAGCCCCTTCATTCCAGTGTTGGCAGAAGCAGTGAAATAATTATCAGCCCCACTAATCTCTGAGTAAAGTTAGGATTGCCAGTGAAGGCAAAGACAATCTCAGAGCTCCAAAAGGAAGAACAGTGCATATATTTTTTACTGTATACAGAGATACTTTTATGTCATGTGTAAGAATTTAATCTAACACTTTATCTCAAGTTATTTTTAAAAACTTCTTTCTAACAGAAAATCCTTTGTCTGGATTGGCATAAAAGGGCAAATGTGTAGTAGCAGCTACTTGACTGCATGGTAGCTGTCCAAGAAAAATTCTTATGCAAGTCTTGCTGAGTCAGGGTATGTTTCCAAATAGGCAGAGTGTCCCTCTCATTGACAGGATTTATCTCATGCAAGCTAAATTCAATACTCTGCTGTCCTGTAGACTCAGGGCAATAGTGCACATTGTTAGCAAAAAACAATCCTGTTCAGCACATAGTGTTGTGTCTGTATGTGGTATGTTACACAGTGAAACAGATTGGCTAAAAATTTTATTGTTTTGTCTAGACAGGTGTCACCTGGTGCCCAGACAGTCACAATTTTTCACATCTGAGATTAATGAGAGGACAGATCATTAAAATGCTTTGCTGTTGACTTGAAGATCTCACATGTAAGCCATACCAATACCTTGTCCATTCCCCTGCCAGTCCACGGCTGTTGGACTGCAATGTGCTACTGACACCGGGCTATAAATCAGGGCAGTTTCTCTTGAAATGTAGCCGAGCAGCAGCCTCGCGGCACGCAGATCCTCCTGGCAAACTTCATCGGGGCTGGTAATGACACCCAAACCCAGGTGGCTTTTCATTGCTGAAAGTTTTGATCTGAACATTTTGTACCGTCCTCTCCGGGAGCTCTTTCCAAACAAAATGCAGCCTCCCAGCCCCATAAAGACTTGCACCTGTATCACAGGTCAGATACCCACCCAGGATAGGGATAGTGCCGATCTAAGCAGGGCCCATACAGCCACACCTCTTCACTCACCACACTCTAAGAGTGAAGTAAGAGCAAGTAAGAGTTCTTGTTTGCTGGTGATGTTCTGCGCCACAAACAGGCACCTATCTGAACCCTGTGATCAGATGAAAGTGGTGCGTTGTTGGGAGGAAGGGAAAGGGAGTAGGGCTGTCCTGCTGCTTGTCTTGAGAAGAGCACAAGGTCGGGAGAGTTCAGGGTTTTAGAGCATGAGCATCAAGAGACCTCATTGAGTTCCAGAACAGAAGAAAAATAACAAAAACAGTGCAAATAAATCTCAGCCAAATCTGAGTGAATCTGGCATGAGACTGACTGTGCGTAGTGTTGTATCCCTCAGGAAAATGGTGTGCTCCTCAGTTGAAGAATGCCCTGCTCCTTGCTGCACTTTCCATGCAACAATCCCACGTCATCCCATCTGTTCACACATAGCCACAGGAAATTCCTCATCTTCACAATAACCAAAGCCCTCCTGTCCTTCAGTGTTGCTGCTGTGAAGTTAGCACTGCTTTAAATAAGAAGTCAAATTTAGCACAACATGATCTCAACATCCAGAGGGTGAATGACCCCCATTCATTCATCTGGCACTCCTCATTTCTGCCCAGATCTCCTCTTCCATTAAGTTTTTTATTTACTTAAAAGTTTGCTAGCCTATATAAACTCCCAAAGTGTAACATCTCTTTTATATAAGAGCCATGGGGGAGGGCAGATAAACATACAAGTGCTTTAACATATTCACTCATGCCCAGTAGAAATGTGTAGTGTGGTTATCTCACAGTCAAAGTAAGCACACTGGCCTATAAATGACACAAGATTTAAAGCATCCCAGTAGACAGAAGAAAAATATTTCTTCGGTAAATAAAATAAATTAATTAATTGATTGCTTGTTGGCCCAAATTTGTGATAAAACATTCTGTCCATCAGTTGCTGATGAAACTCTTATTTATTCAATACTAAATTTGTGGGATGTTATCAGATGCTGTGTTAGCACACGAATTTGTCAGTGGTATAAAGTATGACCTTTGCTAAGGGCTACCACTCAAACACTGAAGAAAATTCCAAATACTGGTTTTAAGGGGAGCTTCGAGCTCCTCAGATATTCCCCTTTCTATAGTTCCAACTGGCCACTTTACCACTAGTATGGACAGAGGCCTCTAAGGAATGCTCTTGGCTATGAAGAGCAAGACTGTATAAAAAGGTGAGTTTCTAAAGATTTGTCAATGAATGAGGGCATAATTCCTCTCCCAAGGCTGAGAAACGTGTAAAATTCCCATGACATTATTATGACAGGTTCTGTGGTTTTGGTGGAGTAGGTAAATTGATAGGGGATTTTTTCCTTTTTTTCTTCTTGCTAATAAGAAAATTATCCTAGTCCCTCATTTGAATAACACTGAAAGCCTCTGAATTCTTTATGAAATTTGAAAAGCTGCTTCACGTTACTTCAGAGCTCCACACCAGCAGCAGAGGGGCAGCAACTCCCACATCACTGCAATGACAGAAACTTAGCAAAGGCCTCTTAGTTTCCTTTGAGGAAGTGAGATGTCATTACATTCAGCTGAAGATGAGAAGTTTTTGAATGAATGGAAAGACACAACAAGGAATTTGCATAGAATTTGCAAAACCTCTTTTGCCCTCCACACAAAGTAAGCTTCCTCACCTTGTTCCCAATACACACATACACAAACATAAGGATATGCATTTACAAAATCACATATAAAAGCCAAGGAAAACAGAATTATCTATTACATGCTTCTGCTTTTCCCAGCCACAAGTTACTCTCATTGCTTCATGCAGGATGGCTGAATTACCCAAAATACTCAGGGTCACTCAAGGCACTGGGGACATCCCTGGTTCAGGGGTTGTCTGGTTCAGGGGTTGGAAAGACGGAAGCCTGGCAGAGATTGTACTGCTGAAGAAAACAGGTCCTGTCATAGGGTCAATGTTTTAGCCAGGCTAGAAGAATGTTTCTCCAAATTCAGATTCAAAAGTCTCTCCATTTTGTGACTGGAAATGAGTGTACTGCTTCTCCTTGTGCATTGAAAAAGTTGGCATGTAACAGCCAACTCTCTAATATGATTCAATCTGATTGAGAGGATGAAAAAATAACTCCTTTCCTAATTCATTATTGACCTTCTCAGCAAGGACAACATTTGCAATATACTTTTTTTCCCTAAGGTTTCTAGCAGGAAGATTTGCAGAAAACACTTTAGATTGTATTTGAGGGAGTGGAGGAGAAAAGAGAGAGAAAGAAAGAATCTATTTCCTGGTTTGCCTGGCTTATTGTAGTCAGAAAGTTTCTGAGTGTTAAAGATCTGCAATTCATTTCAAAATAGTTAAAATTCCCATTGACTTATTGAGTGATTTCAACTTCAAGGATGATGGGCAGAAAAAAAGGAGTTATAGCCTTTCAGATAAACCCATCAGTAGGACTTTGCTCAGCTGTGTTCTGCAGACAGCAAACTCAAGTCTCTTTTGATTTTATGTCACACTTTAATTCCACACATCTAGGTGTGAGATCAGAATCCAGGCACAAATGGCAGCACATATAGGGAAGGAGGCAGATGTCATTCCCGTCTATGTGAGACATCTTACACCTTGAGGTAGTGGTCAAGGGACTGCAGTCCACATTGCTGTAAAAATTCTCCTTTCCCTTGTCTGGCCCTTAATGTGTTCTCAAAATGTAAAGTTTCTTACTCTGTTCCTATAGCACCCAATTTAAACCACGAAAACAACATGCCTTTGACCACACATAATAACTTGACTTATTACTGCAATTGTCAGCAGTATAACCACTGTGATATTAAAGCTGTAATAAAGATATTTTAATAAAATAAAATACATCCATTTTCAGAAAACAAAACAAAACAAAATGCTGGAGAGAACAGAGAGAACAGAATTAGTATTATACTTTTCAATGTCTCTTTATTTTATAAAATATTGCACACATGAGTTGCACAAGTTGAGATAATGAGATATGTACATCTCTGCTAGGGATGTCCTTCAAAGCCATCATTCATGAAGGTATAGCAAACAATCACAGAATAATAACTAGTATTCACCCTTGGGTAAATGAGATGAGACAGTTACATTTAATCCAATGAAGTGTTTGAGAGGAAGTTCCTCTGAACTTCCTCTGAATTTGATCATGTTGCAAACAATGTCCAATCAGGTATGAAATTTATGCTTATAAAAGTGCAATTTAAATGTATCTGTTAAGTAAAGGCACAGGAACATGAGAGGATTTCTGTGCTGTTTGCTTGATCAGATGCCAATATGTCCCCCAGGATAAAGATGTATATGTGCTGCCAGTGCTCAAGGGAGCACACTTGAAGAGGGAATGGGTGCACTGAATGTGCTGCAACCTCTTCTTGGGGTTCTCATCCAGTGCCCCAGATTGCTGGCTCCCTCTGCTATCAGTGGGAGTGGGAACCGAAGCACCAAAAATGTTCATTTTAAATTCATATATTAGTCTGGTCCCTGCACAAGGGTGACACGCAAATTCATGAAGCGTTCCATATTTTCTGGGCTAGTATGGACAGAAATGTAGAAAAGTGCTCTGCATTGCAGCACACAAATGTTCTAAAATGAATACAGAAATGTTCATTTTTGATTCATCCTCTCTCTCCACATGAATTATAAATCCAAACTAGAGAAGCAAAATATTTTTACTTCCAAGCAACGTTTTGGGTAACAAACTTTTCTTTCTGTACTACTCTGTCATAATCCCTTCATTTACTCCCATTCAAAATCATGTTACATGATAATTGTACAGAAAGTGTAGAAGAATCTGGCATAGCAGACAGTATAACAGAGAATGAAGACAGCAGAATCTTAAACATAAGGAGGAGAAAAAAAAATCTGTAAAAGAAGGCATGTCATGAAAGCAGTCAACCTCCAGCTCCTAGCAAGCTGAAAAGCATACAGCAGAAGGAAACAGTAAAATCCAGTTACACACACAGAGGCAGCAGAAGTTCTGCTACAATTTAATCCTCAAAGGACAGCACCATTTAGGTGCTAAGCCCTCCTGCTGGATCGGTACGCAGAAGCAGGAACCATCCCTGGAAAGCATGCTGCTGAGAACTTCTCTGAGTCTGTCTTGAAATTATCTCCTTCCTCCTGCAACAAAAGAAGCTTTTTCCCTCCCGACCTGCAGTCACTGACTGGCACACACTTCAGTGCATGCTTATAATGCAAAGGCTGGAATGCTGGATGAGGAATAGCAAATTTTCCACTATTGTCCTAAATATGGGGTCACTGAGAGAAGCATTTGGGTAAGGAAAATGAGATGAAAAGGGCTACACTTCCAAGTTTGTGGAAGTCCTTCTTTCACAAAGGAAGTGACTGAAAATTCCAAGCATGTGACATTACAGAGTGTGACATTATTGTGACATTACATGCAGAGTGTTTAAAACATAAAACCGTGATCGTGGCTTCAAAATCATTTTCCTGGGGGAAAGAGGGAATTAACAATTGACACCAGACTGGGATCCTAGAAGGCAGAAAGGCAGACTGTCTTCCAGACTGTAAATGGGTGTGTTTATTTACATTTAGCACATGGTGTAGGTTTTGCACATCCCTCCAGGCCTGCCTCCTCCTCACTCCTGCCTCCTCAGAACACGGAGGACAGATGGGGAGCTGATACAACCTAACAGAAATTTAATGATGCACACTGCAAGGTGGTCATAATGCGATAACAGGAGCTATATAAGGACTCTAGTATAATTTTTATTTAAATTGAGGGCTTTGGGGTTTTTGAGGGTATTTGTCTTCAGCATCCAAACCTCAGTAAACTGCTGTGTCATAGCAGCGTGATGCTAGGACTGCTAAATACGTAAGACAGCACTTGCCATTTTGTACTCATTGTGCAGATGCCCTTTTAGCACTTACAACATTTTGCAGCCCAAACTTCCTTCCTTGCCACTGTCTTTGGTAATTGCAAGCTCTTTACTCCAAGTGAAAATGACACCAGTGGTCTGAAAACATTAAACTATGCTCTTGTGGCCAGAACAAACTATGGTTATTAAAAAAAATAATAATAAAAACAAAGTAAATAATAAAAACAAACAGGAGAGCAGCAGAGGAAAGTATGTTCTTTCCAGTTCAGCTCTTCACAATGGTTGACAGATCTTTTCAAGCTTACCTTTCAGAAACCATAGATAGCTGCTCTCTGCTGCTGCTTTCTGGGTAGGCTAAACCAGTGTGTTCTAGTTGCAGAAGTCACACTCATTCACTGGCATGCCTGCTTTTCAGTCATAATGCACATCCCAGACTCAGAATATATTTTGAATCAGCAATGAGGCTCTGGGACAACTGCTCCTCACTCCACAAGAGCTAAAAGCTTACACCTGTCACCAGAGGAATAAAATTTTTTTCTGACACTGAAGTATCCATTACAATTTGGAGCACCTTCAGCAGAGAAACACTTGGTGTTTGGAAATGTGCTGCAGGCTATGTGTAACTGAGGCAGTGTCACCTTTGCCCTGCAGGTGGACAGTTTGCAATACTTCTTGTGTGCACCCACTTTCTCCACCTTCTCCTAACTGGCAGGTTGTCTTTGAAGACCACTGGTGGCAGACACCCACCTTCCTTACTTCTGTGTCTCTAGACTGCAGTACACGGAAGGGTGGCCAGCAAATATTGTAGTCGGACTTAGGTGATACTGCCAGGAAAGCAAAACAAGAAACAGAAAGCAAAGATTGTAAAGGAAAAGGAAACAAGTAATAGAACCTGCCACATTTCTGTAAGAGGGGCTACATTTCTCCCTGCTTTTGGCATGGTGAGGACCGTGCAGTGGGAAATAAACACATCTTGGATGCCTACAAGGTGCAGGACTAGGCCTTTGGGCTTAATTTCTCCCTTAGCACCAAATGGCTTTTTTGCTTCAGGGGAAGACAGGAAAGCTGTGCTGCAATGCTTAAGGAAAGCTTTTAGGTGACACTTTAACATACATCAAATGAACGTTGCTCTGGATTTCCCACACTGGAAAATGGAAAATGTCATGCTCGACAGGAGTTTGCCTGTCTCTGTAACAGAAGATGCAGGTAGCTGCCACTAGTCCAGCAGGCTCCTCTTTTGACTCTGTCAGTGCTATTGTCATGAGAGAGAGTGGAAGTTAAAAGAAAGAAGAAAGTGGCTTATGGCTTCAGAAACATCCTTTTTCTGCAAAAAGGACTGAGTATGCAAAAATGAAATAATAAACAGTACGCAAAAATAAAATAATAAAGAGTATCCCCAAAAGAAGATTGATCTCTTCAATCTTTTTTTAAATAATACTTGAAAACATAAGAGGAAGGGGAGAAAAAAAGATAAAAGCCAAGAGCATAAATGCAGAAAGGCATGGCAGGACCTGTTAGGAAGGGAAGAAACATTGGTTTGCCTTCCCTGGGCAACTCTATGCTCCTGGAAATGCTAAATATAAGTACTGAGTTAGCATGGCCAGCACTTTCAGCAACCTGAGGAGTCCTGTCTTGGTGGCTAAATGTCAGCCCTGCTGTTTGAGAGGTACAGCCCCACTCAAGGAGGTGCATAAGGGGGTACAGTCTTGGTTAGTGGAACAAGCTGTTTCTCCTCCCGAGTGGGACTTTGTGTGAAGCCACCATCACTCAGGAGCTCACAGGCTGGTCCAAGTCAGTGTGGATAGGTGGACACAGGAGACAAGGAAGGAAATGCATCCCTCAGACAGACATGTTGGCCACAGCCCTTTCGTACATGCGCTCCAAGATGCGATGGATGCTGGCAAAGCCTGGCCGGTCAGCAGGCAACTTGCTCCAGCAGAGGCGCATCAGGTTGTAGAGCTCCAGGGGACAGTTGTCTGGGCAGGAGAGGACATTCCCATCCCTCACATAGTAGATGACCTCCTCGTGAGCCATCCCATAGTAGGGCTGCATGCCATAGGAGAAGATCTCCCACAGCACCACTCCGTAGGCCCACACATCAGACTCTGTGGTGTAGCGGTTGTAGAAAATGGACTCAGGGGGCATCCAGCGGATGGGGATGGCATCGTTCTCATTTGCTTTGTAATAGTCAGCCGAATACATGTTCCTCGAGAGACCAAAATCGGCAATTTTGACCACCATGTTCTCCCCCACCAGGCAGTTCCTGGTGGCCAAATCCCGGTGGACAAACTTGCGCTCGGAGAGGTACGCCATGCCAGCAGCAACCTGCTTGGCAATGCAGAGCTGGCTGGTGCAGCACAGTGCCAGGGGGTTCGGGAGGCGAATCCTTGTGTCCAGGCTGCCCTGCGCCAGGCTGCAGAGGTTGCGGGGCGAGCGGTCACGCAGGTACTCGTTTAGATCCCCGTAGGCCATGTACTCAAACAGCAGGCACATCGGCTTCCCGACTGCACACACACCTGGGGGGGACACACCACACAGGTCACTCGGGTAGCAAAGAGAGTTCTGTTGTGCAAAACGTCCGAAAAAACTTACACAAAAGGGAGACTTTCAACAATGCATAAGAGCCAGAGAGAGGTGACCATGCAAACACCATCTGCTTTGGATGCATCCATCATGCATGCTGTCTCTTCTGAAGCTCCTTGAACAGGGATCTAATGCTGAGCTCTGTGGGTGATGCTGACAAGTCATGCGCTTGCCTACATGCACGATTGTTCTCAGCATCCCAGGTAAAATACATACTTTTGAAGCTATGTTTAATTAGGAGCCCAATCCTGTTTAAGTTAGCATTAACAAAAGTATTGCCTTTTCCCAGGTACAACTACAAGGACTTTCAGGAAGTAACCTTTAAAGTTCCGATTATGTTATTTTTTAATTCTTTTATTTGTTGCAATTATTGTATTAGTAGTAATATTTTTGTAGGGGCTACACATATGCAGGAAGACTTCAGAAGTATTCACAAGGGGCATGTTCAAGGGTTCAGTGCAACTCTTGAATTGCAAGGAAACTCCCACCCTTATGGATTTTTTTCTTTTTTTTTTTTTAATAGTTCATGCAAAAAAATATTGGTTGAGGAATTGCTTTTAGCGTGGCAAATACTCAAAAATGAAAGATAAAACAAAAATAGACAGCGGAAAGGAGACATTTGCCATATCTGTTAAATGCAGAATGCTGTCCCACTGAAGGGCACATGCTTGGCCCTTTACCAGCTTTGTTGGTGGGCCAGCATTAACCACACTTCCACGAGCCCAACTGATCATACAGTGATATGGTAAAAATATTTGTGTGCCTATCATTATTAAACTGCCAACTAGCAAAAGCCAACATTTAAAATGTTCATGTTTTGCTTTCTTAGGGCCATCATTTAGCAATTGGTGATGCAACTTATTGTGAAATCTGAAATTCTGGTTGATGACCTAATATTTGAATCTTTGAGCAAAAACAAATGGCTGCTCCCAATGTGATGAAATCAAGGTTCTGACAAGCATGACAAGTGTATGTGATAGATTTATCATCTAAGCTGTTTTCAACAATGTAGCTGTTTCTCCACAGCCCCATGATGTGATAACAGTTTGTTCTGTACCTTTGCCCTTTTCTGACCTAAAATGTGTTAACAATAAACACAAAGTTTAGTCAATTGTGGTGCATTTCCTACTTTTCTGTAGCTAAAGTACCTGTATCAACCCAGATTTGCCTTAATGGTGGTTTATCTATTTCAAAATGTTGTGGGTCTTCCTACTGTAATAAATTAAGATCTTAGATGCCTATTCATGGGAATCAGATCTGCATACAACTACTTAGAACAGGACTCCCAGACGAAAGTGACCAGCAGCATCTACTTCAGACAAAAAATAACAATTTTGTAAAAGAAAATATAGTCAGCAGCTTTCTTCACAGAAAATGCCTCATTAGCCAAGCTGCAGCATCAAGACTTTCTAAAAACAACCAACAAAGAACGATGTCCTTTCAGATGAGAATGGAAGGAAAGGAAGAGGTCATTTTTGTGGCTGTCTTCTTTTGTTTATTTAATTTGGGGTTTTTTTAATGCTATTAAGTGTTTAGACATCACAATAGTAAGTGGGACCCATAAAACTAACACGACTTTTGCCGTTTCTTTTAAGTACCCTCAAAATAAATCACAGTTGCAGGAAGTTCATGTCTTCCCTGTAAGACATGTGTGCCAAGGTTATTAGACTGGAAGCAGAGCTAGGCAGGAAGACAGTCAGCAGTATGCTCAGTGCAGCATGAGGAGGGTTTGATGTGATGCACCATCCTGTTAAGGCAACAGGATGCCTCACTGAGATACCTAAAAGCTTGACAATATTCGGGTTGTCAAACTCTGCCATGAGAGCTGCTTCCCTCTGAAAGTCGGCCTGCATGTCTGCAGATGCTTCCTCCTTCAGCATTTTCACAGCCACCATGGTGAAAGGTTCATATGGCAGCAGCCCTGGGGCCCTGCAAGGAGAAGGAAGAGAGGAAATCATCAGTGACGAATGCATGCACACTAAATGTAGGTTCTCTTTCTGATGTAAAAGGAGAGGCTGACAAAAAAAAAAAAAAAAAAAAAGGAAAAAAAAAAAAAAAAGAAGGTCCCAGAACAGAAGGATCCTTAAATTCCAGATCCCAGTTTCAACTCTTGGGCCTACAGTATGCATTGCATATTGTAGAGATCTTTAGTTTGGCTCAGGTGGGACTAAATACAGCATAGCTTTTTGTGATCACTGGTCTTGCTGCTTACAGACTCATTACCATGGCTGGTAAAGACATAAATTAGTAACACATTGGTAAGCAGCAACCTCTCCCTTGGCTGGAGTTCACATCATAAACTAAATGGAGGACAGAATGGATGCTTCAGTTCAAAGAATTCACTTTTGGGCTGTAATGGCTGAACTTACCAGAGTTAAAAATAAACCCTTTTATATGAAATTAATGAAAGAACCTCCTTTCCCATACCTGGCTCAATAGTGACTTTAGTATATCTGGATACCGTTAGAGTGAAAGTAACAATTACAGTAAGTATATTCCCTTGGTTTTCTAAGAAAAATAACGTTTTGTCACTTTTCTCTATGTGTGTGCATGTGGCATGTGTATGCACCTGTGATTCAACAAGTTATAAAACCATTAGCTAATTTCAGCTGAATTTAATGTGGTGTAGCTGAGGTCTAGAAAACAGTTTATATTCCTACAAGATTTGTGGAAACACACGACAGAACAGAAGGGACAAGGCAAACCTGTGCCTTGTCTGAAGAACAAGCTAATGTGTAAATACATGTTTTTACACTAGTGAATCTTTAGCTAAAGACTATAGACACAAATCCTTAAGAAACAGAACCCTGACTTAGAGCAACAAACTTGTTTTCTTATCCACAGATCCCTGCACCCTCAAGAAGTTTAATTAGCTGGTCTTGCCAAAGATTTAGGGTAGCTGTTGCTGCAGAAGAGTAACTTCCCACTCTTCAAACATGCACCAGACCTCAGATGTACATTTTGTTTTCTGTGCAAATTCTTCCCTTTGGGCCTTGCAGCTAAAACACATTCCACACAGGTGGCCAGCCAGAGCCCATGGAGAGTGGCGCCCATTTTTGTGTCGTTATTACACCAGCCTGACTGCCCTCCCATTGCTCAAAGGGCAGGTTATTTTATATTTTATTGCTCAGTAGCACCTACAAGAGATTCCAGTTTCCAAAGTAAACTTCCAGCTTCCTTATCTTCTACTTCAGACACATGGTGGTTGCAACAGTTTCACTTGGATGCTGTAAATGTCAAATGTCACTGGATAGCAGGGTGTCCATCAAGAAAGGAATCACAGGTGGACAGATCACAGCTGAGACACTCAGGCAAGGAGGTCTGGCATGCCAAAGCAGAGGATCAGACCCCACACTTGTCTGCTGCTGCCTCCATTACAGCACAATGTCTTCCTTCTTTTCCCCAGTGCTGGCAGCAGTTTCCAGTCCAACGGGAGGGGAGAAGTACGAGCACCTACCACCTGCTATCTAACCTCAGCATTAGAGCCAGCAGCAGCAGCCTGAACAAAGCAGTAGAGAGCTCAAAAGTAAAAATAGGAGGCCTTTATCTCCTCCAAATAACCTCACACATTACCACTCGTCCCTTACTCACAGACCGAGCACAGTGCCAGGGGCACTGCCAGGGGCAGGCAGATCTCAGTCCTGCAGGCTTTGGAGACAGAAACTCACCCCAGGCTGAAACTCACACCCAACCATCCGATTTCACTGAGTCCTGTAATGTAAACTAACCTAAATGTAACCAAGTCAGATTAAGCTGCACAAAGTCTTTTAACTGGCCTTCATTTAACAGCCGAGAATTTCACCTTTGGTAGCTCATGGTGATTCAGCACAGTTCTTAGCAGATCTGGAAAACCCACACTGATCTGGCACAGAGGCAGAGACTGTCAGAAGTCTTGGCAGACAGCTATCAAAGCTGAGCCCTTTCATGCCCTAAAGACAGTCTTTGCACAAATGATAGGAGCAATCTGCAGGGGAGCAGTGGGCAGTTGCTCCCTCTGAACCTGGAGAATCAGGTGGAGGGCCAGAAAGGGGAATGTTTTCCAAAAAATAGGTTAATTCTCTTCTAAAATTGGGAAACATCAAAAGAAATTACCTTGGGTAATCTCTCTTGCAATTAATTAAAAGCTGGGGAGAAATTAACACTGTTTGTGCACAGGGTGGAGAGCAACAGTCCTTGCCTGCTTCACCACCAATGTATTTGTGCACCAGTGGCATCAACTGGCTTTTTACATGCCATTCAAAGAACTAACCAGCTGTGCCCTTAGGGTTTTTACCCTGAGCCTATCTAGAGAGTACCTGACTTAAGTTCCCAGTCATGTTTTCTTTCCAAAGCAGTAATGATGTAAAAAAGTGAGGAGCATTTTGAACCTGTATTTGAGATTTTTGTCCTGTCCCCAGCTTGCTCAGTGTAACAGTTGGGTAGCTTCTTTTAGATCATTAAATGATGCAGGTAACATGTACTAAATCTGGTGGAAACCTACCTTTACCCAATCCTTTGGTTAAATTAATATGTGAGCAGGAGACTGCTCTGAATCAGCAGTGGCTCATTTTGAGGGTGAAGGGAAGGTTGGTGGATATTTTTAACTAACACCCACACTGCTTTTCAGCTATATATGAGACAGCAGGTCAAAGAAATAGCCTTTGCAGATGGAGAGAATATGAGGAGACTTCTGTCAAAAAACTCCAGCTTTAAGGACAGCCTTGTCCCTAAGGAGGGACAAGAAGTTGTACATTTGTAGTACAGGTCTACTAGCCCTACTAGCTCCACATCCAGGCTTTTAGGCAATCCTGATCTTCAGGCTTAGCCTGGACCACACCGCTCCAGCTCTGGGAGGAAAGTTGCGTGTTGGTCTGCACTGGATGGAGCTGGTGCTCTGGTGATTTGAGTGTGGTCCTCCCAGAAGGAGAATCACCTGCAAGGACCCAGCTGGAACAGGCCCGAGCCAGGCCCTGAATTTCATTTTAAGCATGGCTACTTCCTTATCCTTTCAAGTGTGAAGCTGTTTCTGGTGAAGACAGCAGCCTTTCAGGAGAAGATAGTAAATGATAGCTAGACACTTCCTGTCCTAACATGTTGCTTGACCCAGGAGTGAGTAAACACTGAATCAGGGCTCACAGCAAGCCAACTGGCAAAGGCATCGCTGGCACTGTGTGCAGAGCTGTGTTTACAGAACAGGGAGAAACATGAGAGCAGGAGAAGTAAGAGGATTGCTAAACTTAGCTCAAGATGTCCATTTAACACACGTAGGAAAGTACATTTTATCCTTCTGAGATGGGAAGGCAATAATTTGAGTTGTGATAGTTTCAGTAACCTGGATGGACACACAGCTTTTACTACTGGATCAGCAGTTTGCACTGATCTGCCATCAGTGCACAGCCCGTAGCTTATTATAAGGAATTAAATAATTATAAGGAATTATAAAGCCTTGGAGGAACTTTTGATAGAGATGGTAATAAAAAAAAATGAGGTCTCTGAGAAGCAATATTTCTGTGGCTCCTTCCTTGAGCCAGCGCCAGCAGGCATCTCTCAGGATGTGGTACTCTTCACTTTGCAAATTCTGGATGAGATGTGATGCTTTCTTTTTTTCTCCCATGTCTTTTCCTCTCAGTTTCCATTGACAATAACAAAAAGTTTTAATTGAAAGAAATTGCAGCTCTGGAATAGATGAAATCCACATAAAAGGTCTTTACACCACTTTGGCACTTGCTTAACCCAGCCCTTTAGTGACATTTGAGTGCCCTTTGAGAAGTCTTGCTTGATATCCATGAAAGTAATTTCCAGCTCAGAAAGGTCTGTGCAGGGCTTGGATTGTATTAAAGCTCCCAGAGCAGGGCCAAAGCAGCGCCTGGCAGGAAGAACATCTGCGCCGCTGATGCACCACAGCGAGGTGCAGAGTCCTGCGGTGGGAGCAGGAAGGTGATGCACATCAGGGCACCCCGAGGGCTGTGCTGAGGCTGGGACAAGAGCTGCCCTGTTCCCCTGGCGTGCAGTGCCCCAAGCACAGCTGTCGTGCAGTTCCAATAGCTTTATTCTTGTTTCGAGCTCAGATGTGTTCGGCCATCCAGGCTAACAATCCATCACAGGCTAAGCTTCTGTGATGAACCCACTGAGAGCCCTTTGAATTTTGTTATTTTTAGCTCTCTCTGTAATAAAGATAAGTATGCCTGCTTTTCTTCCATTAGAAATAATTTATCTCTTCATTAGAAAAAAAATCCATCGCAGCTATTGAAACTGGTTCCAGCTGTAACACATTTAACCTGTAAGGGACTCATTTTCTAGCAGGTACATCAACTAAACATTACAAATATCTGCATTATCGCTGCTTTTTGCAAGAATAGTCCTTCGCCTTTGCAGTCAACAGAAGCATTTCACCAAGCAGATCTTGGCTCATGGTGGGATTCTGATCCTTCCCTGGGTTTTTTTAGGTCATCATACACTACTCCAGACACAGGCACAAAATCAGCCATGTCCCATACTTGTTAACTGCAAAGGACAAAGATGACTCCCCTAAGCATGGAACTAGGCAGTCTATACACTTTCTGTCAGGAATTTGGGGATGGGATTTTACGAGGAAACCATTACTGTCCAAAGACTGTCCTGCAGAAATTATGGCTTCTGTCAAGACAAACTAGACATCCTCCATCCTCGTCATCTTTGGGGTTGTCAGTTAAAGATTTTGCACATTTGTAGAAGTGCACAGTCTCACCTCCCATGATATTATCAGAACTGGGCTGTCATCTAATATCTTAAGTTTAAAACAGGTAATGATGGCTGTAAATTCCAAAAAGAAAAAGTGAGAAACTCACTAAAAGGGACACTGTAGAAGTCTAGAGATAAGGGAACTTATGTGTGTTTCTCAAACACTGATATCCAGATAGCCATGGAGCCAGCCAAGGATTGTTACAGCTGGAGAAGAGGGCTATACGGAGGCAGGGCAGCACTTCTCTGAGACAAGTGTCCTTGTTCTGGCTCCCAGAGATAAGCACAACACCGCACAGCAGAGGTGCAGGAATGAGGCCAGGAAGCAGGCAGAAATGGACTGCAAGGGGGGATCAAGAGCAGCCAAGACCCCCAGAGCTCCCAAACAATTTCCAGAAAGTTATGGAAGAAGGGGCTGCCAATGATAACTCACTTGTATAGAAAGTGAGAAAGTTAGCTCCAGGGTACAGAAACATTACTATAAAAATGTAGTAAGTTTTGCCCCAGAAAGCCTGGGCACACATGTGCCCTGGGATCCTAACTTCCTGTCAGCTGAATTGATGGTGGAGCCAGGACAGCTGATCTCCCTTTTTTCCTCTTTCTTTCTTTCTTTCTTTCTTTCTTTCTTTCTTTCTTTCTTTCTTTCTTTCTTTCTTTCTTTCTTTCTTTCTTTCTTTCTTTCTTTCTTTCTTTCTTTCTTTCTTTCTTTCTTTCTTTCTTTCTTTCTTTCTTTCTTTCTTTCTTTCTTTCTTTCTTTCTTTCTTTCTTTCTTTCTTTCTTTCTTTCTTTCTTTCTTTCTTTCTTTCTTTCTTTCTCCTCCCTCTTTAATCCATCTTTCTCTCTCCCTTCCTTTTCACACTACCCCTTTATTCAAAACCCCCTGCCCCATGCTTATATAGGAGGTCAGGGACTATAAAATAATTATTTCCATGCCAGGTGTGTAATTTACTAATAAAAATTTGTAAGCTTTTGCAGATACTCTGACTTTTGCTGTTCCTTTTGACAACAAGCATCCACAAATCTTAGGTGTGCATTTCCCATTAAGGTTGGGACACAACAGACACACGAAAAAAAAGCCCTATTGGACTATGTGGGGAGAGTTTTTAGGGGATTTTTGGTTTAGTTTGGTTTTGTCACTGAATTAAATTGAAATTCGGTTGGGACTGAACTGTAGCATGGCACAATGACTTCTGTGGTTATTACCCAGATCAGAATTGCTGTCATAGTGGAGATCACCACACACTGACAATTCATAAATACTGGGAAATGTAAGAATTTCACAATAGGTCACATGTCGCAGGCAGTACTCTTGGAAAAAACAGTGATGATAAATTTAGCTGAACTTTTACACCAGACTTTGGTATGTAAGCAAGGCATTACATCTACTAGAGAGTAGAAGAAAAGAGCAATTTGTGGCAAAACTTTAAGAAATATTGACAGATAGCAGTGGACAACAAAAACAATTATTCAAACCTGAGTGTTGTGTACCATTTGGTACACATGCATTTGAGTGGATGGATGGATGGATGGATGGATGGATGGATGGATGGATGGACGGATGGATTTTTTGCAATACGAATTTTTCACAAGTACCTCCAGATAAAGAAGATTCACACAGAGACTGCTTACCTGGCTTGGAAAACTCTCCCAAATGCTCCTTCCCCAATATCTCTCACATATTCAATATTGTTCCTGGGATACTCCAGACTAAGCAATTTTGGATTGAGGAGAAGGGGCATCCGCTGGTACATTGGGTTGGGGTGCAGCCGGTCCAGGAGCAATTCGGAGGGCAGAGTGGTGAGAGTTGGTGTCTCTGACTCTCTGAAACAACAGAGCAATTTT
>VZRF01001712.1:0-23777 GCA_013396875.1 Vireo altiloquus
CGCGGGGCAGCGCGCACCGGCGGCCGCGGGGCTCCTGCCGGGCCGCAGCCTGCAGGTGGGGGCTGCAGCCTGCAGGTAGGGCGTGCGGGGCTGCGGGGCCCGGGAGCAGCGAGCAGGGACACCGGGGTGGCCCGGAGCGGGGCGCGGAGCGGGGCGGGCAGCGCGGCTCCCCGGCGGCGGCTCCAGCGCTCCGGTGAGGCTGCAGCCGCGTCGCTTTCCTGCCCTGCCTGGGTCGTGGTAGAACTGCGGAAACATCGAAAAATCAATAAAAATTATTATAAACGCCACTATTTAATGAAGGGACTGCATACATGTGTATAGGCTGTTGGTTAGGTAAGATGCTAGTCAGGTAAACAGCATTTAGGATAAACGGCGTTTCAAGTTGCTAGATGGTATGAGGAAACTCAGCTATCTTCTCTTTCCGTTGCATAAGCAGAACAAATGTACCTGTTCAGAAGCAGGTGTGAGAGGCAGTGCAGCACCTTGTCGCCGTCCCCGTGCGTGCGGACCCGCGGCTGTCACCGGGATGCTGCCCGTGCACGGGTGCGTCTGTGTGAGTGCGTTTGTGGGTGTGAGTGTGTGTGTGAGTGTGTGTGTGTCTGTGTGAGTGGGTTTGTGGGTGTGAGTGTGAGTGGGTGTGGGTGGATGCGTGTGTGTGCGTCTTTGTGTGTTTCTGTGCGTATGTGTGTCTGAGGGTGTGAGTGGGTACGTGAGTATGTGTGTCTGTGTGAGTGGGTGCGTGTCTGTGTGTGTTTCTGTGCGTGTGTGTGTCTGAGTGTGTGAGTGGGTGCGTGTCTGTGTGTGTCTGTGTGAGTGGGTGCGTGTCTGTGTGTGTTTCTCTGTGTGTGTGTGTGAGTGGCTCCCCAAAAGCTCCAAAACCCGAGGCACAGGCTGCTCAATGATGGGCTGGAGAGCTGGCCTGTGGCCTTCTGCAGGGGTAGTTAGCTGTGGAAGTAGCTGATCACAGCGATCCTTATCCTGAACAGCCTTGATATTTCTTCTGGGATATTAACATAATGTATTTCCAGGAGAATTCTTAGTCCCTTGTGGGACAGCCAGGTGTGCAGTAGTAGACTCGGGCCAAGTGGCATGTGTCTTGTAGGAAATTGTATGTTCACAGGCTGACTAAATTCAGGGAATCTATTCAATGAAAAAAAAAAAAAAACAACCAAAAACCAGAAGATACAGTGGGTATTATCCTTATTTTGAACTTTCTCAAAATTTGTCACTCATTTATCGACCTGTTCTGTTTGATATCTCTACAGGTAAGCTGTTAAGTGGGTATTTGGGAAGAATTTGGGTTTGTGTGGTAGCATTCTGACTGAATTGATTTCATTAAGTTAACAAGCTGGTTGGGACAGCTGAGTCTGTTGTTGTTGTAGGTCTGCTCCTACAGTGGCAATGAGGAAACGTTTCCGTTAGTGCTGGGAAATTGGAGGATAACATGAAACTTAATGAAGTGAAACAGAATTGCATTTTCCTCGGAGTGATTCTATTATGCCTCAGTTAGGGCCGTGTTATTGCTCACCTTTAATCATTGGCTGTTACTGGTTTTTGTATTTATTTTTTTAGTACTATATAGCTCATAATGTGTTCTTGTTTTATATTTTTTTCAATTGCATTATATTTAATGTTTACTTTTCCATCTTTTCAGCAGTGTAACAGAAGCTGTGTTTTAATAGAAGGTTTCTCTGGGCTTCCCTAGGGGGTTCCTACAGTAATGACTTTAAAATTCAATCATTAACTTTTGCTTTAACCTGAAGCTGGAAAGTGATGATGAAAAGCAATATAGCGCCATGTGCAATTTAATTTTACAAAGCTTTATCAGAATTGATTCAGCTGATATGTAAACAGGGGAAACCTCAGGAACTTTCTTTTCACTCCATCTTGCACATTCACTTCAACTTCAAGCTGTGCACGGTGTACCTGACAGCTGCCTTGCTACAGCACAGGCTCCTGAGCAGTAGATCTGCTGAGCTGGTTCTTGTCTGCAGCTGTGAGGAAGGGGACCAGGACACCCCCAGGGATCCCTTCCGGATCCATATTCCCAGGCCAAGGTCCAACAGACTGGGCACAGGGGGGGAAGATTTTTCAGATGTTTTGGTACAAACACAATTGCTTCCTGAGGGAGAGATTTGGCATGTGTTTCCTGAGAGACCCGTGCTTGTGTAAGCAGCCCCCTGCCACCCTCTGAGCTGGACTAGCACAGCCATTTGTGGGACTCTTGGGGGACTGCAGCGGGGGACTGCAGTGGGTTCAAAAGCACCTTTTCTTCTTTTTTATTGATTACTTTTAATTCTGATGTGTCTGACTGTGTGGCTGCTGTGTTGGGGCTGAGAAGGTGGCCTGAAAGGAGAGAAAATGTGGCAGGGAGCAGGAGGTAAGGGCTGTTTCTGCTGGTATCACTGCTGCTGAAAGATGTAAATGCTTATCAAACTGTGGTCAGAGGGGGATGACATGTGGGTATGGCAGTTGCTTGAAAAATGTAGCTGAATGCTTAGATATCTTACTGCAGTTGTGTGCAGTTAGTTAGCTGTATACACAAAGATATGATTCTCTGTTTCTGTTGTAACTCTGAGTTTTCACCTAATGATTTTACTGTCACGATGTATAAACTATGTGTACAACTTCAGGATACGTTCCCTATACTATTCTCTCTTGGAGTATGAGCATTTTAAAAGACCATTTTTCTGGAAAATAGACCAAGGCATCATAATAATATGAGTTTTATTAATCAGATTATATTTAGCTGGATAGGTGAATGCCTAAAATTCTAAAAGGTAAGATTAAACCACCCCTAAGATGGTGCCTCTAATCCTAGAGAGAATAACTGTTACATGCAGGCACTTTACTCTGTTTTACATGTACATAAAATGTTAAATATACTTTTGAATGTAGTGTAGACCTGCTGTTAAATTATGAATGACAGAAGCAACTAGACAAATAGCACTGTTTTAATTGGTATGGTGAGACTAAGAAGTCAGGAACAGCTAAGCTTTTCATAATCTGCTACAATTTATTTTAGTCTGGAAAGCATTTATGCTTTTGTGCATTGTTTTAGGACTTGTTCTCATACCTACTTTAGACACTTTGTTTCTCTGTCATGATCCTATTGTAACCAGTAAAAAAACACTCAGAGCACATTGTCCATTCAGCACGAGTGCATATTTAAAGATTGATGGTACACCTTCTTGTTCATAGAACTTGAAGGCAAAATTACATGCTATTACTCGCTTTATTCAACAGAGAAAAATCACTTCTTCCTTCCAACCTAAAACAAGAAACTTCATGAGATTGAAGAAAAATATCTTACTTTTATTGTCCTGTGGTGGATCACTACAACTGCAGTTTGGACAATCTTTGTAGAGTCTCATGTATATTTAAAAGCAGATTAAAAAAAAAATCTTTATTTTATCCATTTTTTCTTAAGATGAAAGTGTTTTCTTTACAGCAGCCTTATGAGAGCAAAATACATATTTTGTGAACTATATTGTTGCATGTGTTAATTGGCACATTGATGTGACTGTGAGCTGTAAAACTGTGAGCTGTAGCTTGCCTGCAAGAGGTGGGCTCTCAGCCTGTGGGATGGAGAAATTTGGAAAGGTATAATTTTTAAAAACCAAAACTGTAGCTGTCCAAGCTAATCACTCTGTTTTTCTTCACTGGAAGTGAAGGTGCTTCCTAGTGAGCTTATTGAACTGATGGTTTTGTTTTCCTCTCCTGAAGTGTTCTGTGCTTGCAGTGAAGTAGAAGATCTGTTGCCAGTGGGGTTGTACACCGTGTCAGCTGCTCTGGGTGAACATACCCAGGTGGAGACTCTCTGTTCCTGGATCGACTCCTTGTCTCTCCTCAGCTTGTAGGATGCTGGATATAACTACACACAGGGAAAGCTGTGATTCTCTAAGTATGAAATCTTCGGTACTTGGGTCCCCCATCCGCATATTTTTGGAAGAAGTGTTTTTCAGTAGCAGAGGGTGGGTGCTGCTCGGGTGACTCCTGTTTGGTAGAGTCACAGACACCATGGCAGGACAGAGGAGCCCACAGGATTCAGGCATAGCTGGGAGGCACTTATCTTTCCTTACAGGGCAAGATTAAAATCCATTACTTTTGTCTCTGCAGCATTTTAAGCTGTGCAGGCCCCTGAGCAGATCATCTCTTCAGCAGCAAGATGAGCTATTCAGTGGTAAGATTAGCCAGCAATTTGTGGCAGATTTCTTCCCCAGAGCCTGCAGCAGCTGGGAATTGTAGAACTGGCTGGAGGGCACGCAGCAATGTATTTTGTTAGTGAGCTGGGATGAGTTTAGTCTTGATTAGTAAAATTCTATCAGTCACTTTGCGTACAATACAGATGCTTCTGAATAGTTGTTTCTCAGCTGCAGTTCAGAGTTGGAGAACTACAAGTTATCCACAAACCGGGATATTCTTGCTGCTTTTACTTGACAAAAAAAAAGGAACAGCATTTTTTGTTCTTATTTAGTTTCTATGTTGTATTTATTAGTTTTTGCTTGTTCTGTTTGATGAGATAATGCAAGAAGGCAGTAAATGAAGAATCTTTAGTGTTTAATGTTAGACAACATTACCTGTTTTCACTGAAAAACTGTTGCTTTCTTCTTTCTTTCCTTTGGTCTTTTATTGTAAGATGATTTTCTGGTCTTTGGTATGAATGCTGTCTCACAGCATTATGTAAATAACAGAGAAAAATTAAGCAACTGTGCTTTTTTAATATGTGTTGCATGTTTGGTCTATGTACCCACACTTACATGCACCAGGAATCAGGCTTACATTTTACATCAAGTTGGGTAATGCTATTTAAATGGATAGGATTAAAAATTAATGTAAAAACAAGACATGGGAAATAATCTGGGCTCCTTTTACTATTAAACATTATTTTCTTAAACTGTTCTCATTGTCACTAGAATCTATTCAGTTTCTGGGGAATTCTATCCTTGAATGCTTTTTGAATGTAAATACATTAGTTGCAAGCAGAGGGTTGTCATAAGTGTCCAGAAATAATGATCATGGGAAGCCCTAGACCATATGTGGATATTTATTTATAATGTACATATTTGTTCTTTTAACCTACTGGCAGGTAAATTAAGGAGAACTGATTTGCCACCCTTTTCTTTTGCACAGTTTCTTGTGCAATCTGTGAGTGACTGGGATACCACCAAAATTATTGCTATATCTTGCCAAGAGGTGTGACCAAACTTCAGGGTTTCCTCAACTGTCACAGTTTGCCATTGTACTTGCCTACACACCATTTATTCTCTATTTCCTCTGGAGTCACAGTGTATGTAATGTTTGAAAGCTTTTCTCAAATCCATTTGAAGCATTAAGTGAGAGTGCAGATGAAAATAGGGTGAAAGAAATTTCAGTTCTTGATTGTAACGTCAGAAGCAAAGCTCCTTATTAGAAAACAAATAGAAGAAGGAAATATTTTCTTTGGATGTTTAAAAAATGAAAGCTGTTTCCTAGCTATTGCAGAAGATCCTAGAGGCAGGTTTTGAGTACCAAAACAGAGATGTTTTATCTAGAAGCCACCAAATTCCTGCATCCCCCTTTCTGAATAGGACCTGAAAGTATTTTTGGAGTTGGGAATTCAGCTCCTCATCCTCAGTCCTCAGCAGGACAGTGCTGACATTTTTCTCTCCCTTTGTTCAAGAAGGAAACAGTCTCCTGTCTTTCACTTTTTTTTTTTTTTTTTAACTCAAAGTTCCCTTCCTTCCTGCCATTTCTGGATTTCTCCCAATGTTGATGTAATGATTCACATTTCCCAGATGTGAAATGCAAATGTGGAAAATGGGATTTTTCCCCTGCCTCTCTAGGGGTTTCTTGGAGTCTGTGGTGCTGTTGAGTTTCCTAATTAACCTCTCTCCTGATTTCAAATGGCCACAGTGTTTTGGGGGCTGTTTCAGTATTTAATAAGTCGTATCTTAGAGTGTTAATTGTAAACACATCTTAAACTAGGTTGGCTTTGAGAGCTTCTTGGAGATCTCACAAAAGCCCCTAATTTAGTCTGTAGACACAGTCAAATACTCCTATCTGTTCTAGGCCTTATCCCATCAAGTTGTCATATTTGACAATATCAAGCTCCTTTGGCACAGGAGTGTTTGGAGCTTGTTCAGGCAACCTGCGGGTTGGTGCACAGCTGAGAGAGGGACAGTGCAGGGCTGTGCTGCTTCTCTGTGGTCACCCTCCCAGCTCCTCTCTGCTCCGGATTCTTTGGCTCATAATGCAGTGGAGTATGGATTCCATATTTGTGTTGCTCCTATGCATTCCCAAACATTTCAGGGTATTTGGATTGGTAACTTCTTGACTTTGTGTTTATTCCTCTCCTCCAGAGGCCCCTCTTATCAGCCCTTCAAGCTCATAACCTTGATTTCCCATAAAAGTCATTAAAAAAAACAGGGAAAGGGAGAGCTGAAATGAGAAGAGTCAAACCCCAAATGGTTCCACATTCAAGGCACGTGCCAGCTTCATCTTTCTGTCACTGAAATGCTGAATCCAGTCTCTCGGCTATTGAGCCTGAAATTTCCAGGGCCAGGGGCATCACACTCAGCCTTGCCTGTACAGGTGTGCCTTAGTGTCAGCATTCAATAAATATTCACAGCTGGTTTTTAAAAGAGTTGCTGCACTGAACTTGATGGGAATAAAGGTTTCCCTTTCATCATATGGGCTGACTGATCAGCTCCTGAAGAATTGATTTGATGTGCTATTTGCCCTTTGAATGTGTTGATGTTGTTATACTTCTCAAAGGCAGCAACTTTTCATTTTTTTAAGAAACAAACATTTCTGGTAGTTTGCTTTTTGTTTGTTTTTAAAGATTGCAGACTTCCAGATGCAATCCTGTCAGTTTGAATAACAAACCACTGCCTATCTATTCTGACCATGGTCATGTCCTTGCTGCCACATGTTCCTGGAAAGTTCTGTCCCTGTTGAGTATATCTCTTGGCAACCCTGCCTTCATGCAAACATCCTCTTAAATTACACTTTCTTCCATAAAATCTTGAAAGACACACAATCTGACCTGCTTCACCTAACAAGCCAAAACTACTTGTTTTGACTCAAAACAATTTGAGAACCTTCTTCGTAAAGTGCCCTCTGCCTGTTGACTCCCTTCTTGTCCCTTTCTAAACTTGTGTAAAATGTTTTCTTTCTTTCTTAACTCTGAGTGGTTCTTGGGGCAGCTATAGTGTGATACCACCTGCAGCAAGCCAAAGTCCATTTTTAAAAAGACTTAGTAAGTTCTCCTGTGGACAGAGAGATTACTGGAATGGAAATCAGCTGAGCAAGAAAAGCCAGCTGAGAGGAGAAGTGTTTTCCCTCTTGAAAGGACTGATCAAAGATCAGGTAGTTTCTCCACTTGATCAATATCAATACTGTGCCCCAATAGCAGCTGTAGTTTTTGTATGAAAGCTGCTTTCATTGTTAAGTATAGAATTAACATTTTCTGTTTCCTCATCTAAAGCAGTTCATACCATATCTCTGTGCACCTGGTATTTTGCATTGAAAGTGGCCCAAATATTTAATTTGGGAAATGCAGCTGCCATAAAATACAATTTGATTACAGCAGAGAAATTAGTATTGGGTGAAGAATGTGCTGAATGTGGCATCAGAGCTGATCACAAAGGACCCTCAAACTCTCAGCAAAAATATGCAGTTTCTGTCATTATGTATTGAAGGGCCTGGCTTCCACCCTAAATATGTGAAAAAATTAGCAGTCAAAACAAGATGCAGTTGGAGGAAAATTAAATTGGTCAAATTTCATTTTCAGTTTTGCAGGTTGGCACACGGCTGTGATGCAAATTGGCAGGGCAAAAATTCTTTGTTAGCAGAGACATCCCTGTGAATCCCAGCCAGAGCCTGCTTCCTGTAGAAGCAAACACTATTATTTCTGCACTTGGATCCAGATGCAGAGTAGGCAGGGCAGTAGAGCAAAGCAGTGCAAGTGAGAATGGGAAATTTGGGATGAACTGTGACTCATTCCCCACCTGGTCCACCATCCTCTGCTCTTCATGAAGCCTGTGTTTCACCTCTTGTTTGTGGGCTGGGTTTGTTTGGTCAGAGTTCTATCGGTGCCCATTTAATTTAGCCTGATGGAGTAGCAAGTTGGAAAGAATAAATAGAATTATGCCACACAGCTGGTCTATTTTTAATGAAGTTAATGGAGTGGAGAGTAATCTCTGAGGGGTTGCAACCCATATGATGTAATTCTGCCTTTGGCTTATGGTGCAAGCTACATAAAATCAGCCCACACGTGACTGATGGTAAGATGACACTTGGCAGTTTGCAAGCTTTGTTTGTTTGCCAGAAAGGATAACAGAGTATATCAGATGAGAGCTCTTGTATGGGCGTCTTGGGCATATCAGCAGAGGTATTTTACAGAGTACTCCTTTGGTAGAGTGTAAAAAAAAAAGCAATTTTGCTTTTACTCAAATGAGAAAGTAAATCTTGGGTAACAGTTGTGAAAACTTGGTACACGAAGCAACTCCTAGAGAATAAAAAATGTCTTAAGTTTCATTGCTCCTAGAGAATATAGCAAGCATGTAAATGCTGTTGTCAGTATATCAACGCCTCCTGACAGGAAAGGTCTATGTGGTTGGCACCCATGCACTGAATAAAATCTGTGTGAGGAAGAAACCCAGAGGATGTGAGTGTGGTGACAGACAGGACAGCGTGTGAAACAAATGGAGTGTGTTTTAGGGTGGTGGTGGAGGAGGAAAAGGAAGTCTGCTGGCACTTGTGGACTCATTAAAAGTTTGCTGGGATTCTATTTTTGCTTCAGGTGAATTTAGAACTTTGTAGCAATTTAAAATTTATTGAATGCAATCTGCCCTTATGTGAAATACCCACTCATGAAGAAAAATTATCTAACGATGAAGGATTTGGAGTATGCAACAGGTCTTTGTTTGGGTAGGTGCATAGGCAGGCATTGCTGCCAACACATTTACAGAGTTTTTCAGGGTACCAAGGTACACCAGTGGTACTTAATTGGAAATGGCAGTTTAACTCAGTGAGAGGTCTCTTAGCTGAGAAACAGATATTAATTTAATTTGACCTTAGTTTTTGTTTATTAATTTTAGCATGAGATCAAGATTATCCTTTTGTTGTTATGGTGTCAATGAATTTATGAGTGAACCAACAGTTCTCTGTAACAGTTCTTTTTTGGGATGCTCAAATTTACTCTTCCAGATAATTAAGAAGATGCAATTTAAATAATACTATCTTGATAGTTATAGTTTATCCCCTATAGGGGGTGAATTTCCATTGCAAATAGAAGGTGTTCTTGAAAAAATCACTAGTACCTATTCATTTTTACAGAAAAAACTTAATTTCACCGTGAGAAGATTTTAAAGAATATCATCCTCAGTGTATCAATAGATGAACATTGGTTTTAGAAATAATTTTTTTGTCTGTTAATTCCTGAGTTATTTTTGCTCCTATAGTTATTCATGTTATAAGCTGTTTAAAGTGAAACTGATCCCACTAAAAGGATATTTGATAACGAGATCTAGTTGAGAGACAACTACAAGCTTGGCTTGAATAACAGGATAAGAGGATAACTGTTGAGTCGTCCTTTTAAATCTTGTTTTCATTCCCAAGCTGACATGTGGTGAGACTTTGACCAAAGGACACTCGTCTGACTGTCCAGTCTGAACAGGGAGAAAATGCATTTCTTCACCATGGCTCCTTGACCAGTAATGTGAATAACGAAGCTGAGAGTGAAAACCTGGGACTACTTTTTTTTAAAAAACCTTTCATATAACTCCTGTGGAGTACCTCCTGGAGCATGGTACCAGGTTGAAAGCCTATACTTAGTTCTACAATCTATTCTTGAATTTCTTAGCCAAGCTTTTTATTTTCAGAAGCTTTCCAATTCAGTGGTTCAAGATGCTATGATAAATGGCCAGCAAGCTGGTCTGTGGGATCACAGAGCCTGCATAGTTTGATCCTGAAGTGTTTCCATTTGAGAGTTTGCCCATAGGAGCCTTTGGGTGTTTTATGGGAGATTTGGCAGGCTGTACTTGTTCTGGAGTTGTAAATATTCAGCTGCTGTAATTAGGACTGGATTTAACAAGAAGAAGTAAAAGAGCCTTTTTATCAATATTTTTATAACCAGTTCTTACATAAATTTCTAGGTTATTTTTCTTAGATAGCATCAGCCTCTTTCTTTTATTCCCTTTTCAAGTACTTCAAAATTTCACCTTTTAGGGGCTCTCTTATCATTGCTGTCTAACATTTGACAAGATCACTCCTTAACATCTTGTCTTGCTCCTCCAGATGGGCTCTTTTCCTCCTTCTTTTACAGCTATCTGGCTTTACAGTGTAGATGTTGAAGAGAAAAGACAAATGTGATACAATCTGGGGGAAGTGGTTTCCTGTTTTTCTACATACTGTCTCATTTACTGCTGGAGTAACTCAAACTCCTTTTCACTAAAATTTCTGCCCTCACTACTTACAGGCTTGTTTTCCTGCCAGAGGCACCCTTGGGTCCTTTGGCACAAAGCACTTGGACTCATTCTTTTTATGAGTTAAGATAATCCCGTGCTTCTTGTGGTCAGATATTTTTTCAAATATTCTTTCCAATTACATCTCCATCACAGGCATGTTTGAACACTTTCTGTAACATTCTGCTTGCTGACAGTTCTGTATGTCTGTGGAGCTGAAAGGATACAAGCTGAGGCCATGTATGGGAACATCAGATAAAATGAAAATGGAGATTAACTTTTAAAGAAATTAGAATAGAAATCTGGGGAGCAAAGGTAAAACACACTTAAGCTATAACAGGGAGATTTTGTTTTTTCTGTGTTTCACTTACCAAAAGAAAAACATTCTATGAAGAGAAATGTTCTTTAACATAAAACTGAGAAAATGTATTTCTGGGCTGCAGTGCTAACTAGCAGGAGCACACCCTTAAGTATCATGGAAAGTTCCTGCTGATCATTTCTGAAAATGATGTAATCAAGCAGCTGCACCAGCATTCACTCACTAAAGGAAACCTGGGGCACTTTTCTCAAAGCTTTAAAGCTTTCCTAAAAAGTAAAATATGGTATTAAGCATGGATCTAGTTGAAACATGGATGGCTTGGGGAGGCTGAATGGAAGACTGACCATGAAGAATGTGCTGATCTGCCTTCGGTTGTTTGTTAACTTTCAGCATGTGATTTCACCAAAACAGTTACTTGTGAGTAGATGCATATTTTCACTACATGCATGCTGCCTAATGCACTCTTCCTGGTCGGAGATTTATTTTGTGTGGCATGCTAAGAGTTTTTCCTCTTGACTTCAATCTGTTTCTTTGTCTTTCATTTCAGTATTTAATGTTTCCTTCCCAACTTAGTGACTTCCCTTTTGTTACTTTCTGAAGGTTGTGTGCAGTGACACACATATGCACCCACTTTGTGCAGAAATGTGTTCATGGGAATGTACCTCTGGATCCATTATAACATATTATATTATGCTTTTTTAATAAACTAACTATGATTTGTGCAGTGACTTCTCAGAAATACATAACATTGTAAAGCCACATTCATCAGTAGTTACTTTTGGAAGTCTGTTTCAGGAAGTGACAGACATCCTGGTTTTTGTGTTAAACAGCTGTCTGTCCAGTACTTAGAGATTTTTCTACCAGTCCTGTTGGGGATTATATTAATGCACCATTGTATATACAATAATTATATATCAACGTTATTATAGGGAAAATAATTTGTGATTCTGACATGATAGTGGGGCTACCTGACTTTTTTACAGAGTTTAAGGTTTCAGCTGAAAACCTCCCAAGAAAAATAATAGTCATGGTGACAGTTTGCAACCATATGGTGCATATTGTACACTAGAAGAGCTTGGCATCAAGTGTCCTAATAGCTTTGTTTCAGAACATAAGCTTGTGTGAACAAAAGGAAATAACCTGCTTTGCCTTTCCGTGCCTGATTAGCTTTTGCAAATATTGCACATTGAAGAAGATGATGAATTGACACTAACAGCAGCCCTAAACCATCAGATAAATAGAGGCAATCTTCTGCATAGCTTGTTCTGTAGGTACTGAATTTTTTTTCTAAAACAGTCATCTCCTTTTCCTTTAGAAAGCACTTGTATAAGATTCACATCTTGAAAATTAACTGTGAAAAGTATTTTTCTGTGCGAATTGTTAAAAAACCCAACAATGTCACTTGGGCTCTGAACTCTTCAGGAACATGGGGAAAACATGTCTTTGTTTAAGTGCATCTTACTAAAACCCAGCCAGGCACATCAAGGACATTAAAAACCAAGTTAGTTTTGCATGGCTTGAACAAGGTTTTTTCCATAAACAGGCTGAAAAGGTGATAACCATGAAACAACTCCAAGTGCAGGTACAAGTTCTGTAAGCATATCACTGAGACTCTTAGGTGAGGGCATACCAGTCTCCCCCAGGCTTTTCTCCTGCTTTCTTGGATCTTCTCTGCCAAGCAGAAGGCTGGGCACTGGTGGCACCTCTCCCAGGACACTTCACAAGGGTTGTCAGTTCTTCCCCAGGCTGGGACTCCCCGCCGAGAATGTTTGCTGGAACTGGTGTTGATCAGCACTCATTTCTTATCAGAGACGAGACATAAAAATGGCAGCAACCACAGGTTTTGGGTAGCCTTTGGCACTTCCAGGTTTGTTCAGGGAGATGTGTCTCCATGGTTGACAGCCCCTCAGTTTTACCCAAGAACAGCCTGAGCACTCCTGGTGTGCTTGAGAACATCCTAATTTTCTCTGGAGGGATCAAAATAGCATTTTCTTGTTATATACAAGAAAGCATTTTCTTGTTATATACACCAGGTCATCTCCAGCTAACCTAAGAGAGGTTAATTTTTGTATCCTCATCACCAAAGTAGCGTCTGGGGTGCAGAATTAGTGAAGAAAGGGGAGAGTAGTGATTTCCACAGACTGACTCTGTAATGGTCTGGAAAAAATTGTGCTATTCTCACATGTTCCATGACAGTTTTGCAGTGATATTCTTTCTCAGGGCAAGATTGTCCTGAAGATGGAAAAATTAATATACCAGATGTGGGAAAAGTGTCAGTTGAAGAAAATTTTGATTTAAAAACTTTTTCAGAATTTCCAAACAATCACGGTCAGATATTAACATTTCTTTAAGGATATAAGAGGACACTAATAAGTGCCTGATCCAGAGAAGTGCACAGATCCTCAAACAGATAAGAATGACTTAGAAAAATTATTTTAATATCACATATTTAAGCTTAACAGTAAATGAGAAGTGTTTAAAGAAATGTTTAATCATCATTAATGATGTATTATAAAACTCAAAATAAACAGGTAAATGTAATGTAATTATAAGTAAATAAAACACCTTTCAAAAAACCATTGCCTACCCACCACCTGTTTCTACATTAGGAAAATGTAGCAATATTTAAAAATGGAGAGATATTAGAAGAATAGCAAGCATCAGAAATTTCTGACACATCTTTATGTTGATATCATAAGATGGAACCTGTGTGACCATAGCCTTGCTAAGGGTGTGCTCACTGAGGGTCTCAGCTCAGATTTTGGTAACAGCCATGTACTCAAGGAAAACTGTCTAGCTCTGTTCTTTTCATCACAGTGAAAAATGAAACAGTGAGTACTGTGCCTTTTTACAGACCCTTAGGACTGTCAATCAAAAATGCACATTTTCAGGTGGGTTTAAAGTAAAGGTTTTCTCTGCAAAGGTGTCTTCCTGTAAAATTATTCCTTCGTGTTTTTTACCTTCTGAAATTCCACAGCATTATTTAAGGACTGACCTAGCCAGAAACTACGTACAAGGGTCAAGAGGTTTCCATTATCATTGACTTAACCTTTTTCTGTAGACCCCTTCTGTCAGGCTGTTGGTTTTCTGTAAGCCCCACACAATTGTTTTAAGAGACAAGGGATGTACACATTGCGTTTCTCATTACTGACAGTAACTGCTTCTGCTGTGGCTCAAACTGCACCATTTGGTTAAAAAATTTCTGGCAACTTTGACAAATTAAGGAGCCAGCGTGGCAAAGTGATTTCTGTGGGAGGCAAACATGGCCCTTCCTGTCCCAGTGACTGCTTGGTATGGGAGCAGCTAATGAACGTTGTGCTGCTCTACAGCCCTCCCTTTTGCCATCTTTCTCATGTTTCAGCTCTGAGTGTTTTTACTTTTGGGTGAAAAGGCAGCCTTCAAAACTCTTGCCCTTGTTTTGTGTCACCCCACTCACCTATGCTCCTCTCTGGCACCTCCATTCTCTACCAGCTGCTTAGCATCCCTTTGCTTTGCAGACTGCTTTCTTTCCCTGTTCAATCTGTCTCCAGCAGCCACCTCCTCACGTGCATAAACCAAAGCAAACAAAGAACACATGCTGTTCAGCATAGTGATGGGAGTTATTAAGCTGGGCTGTTACACAATTCATCTTCTCTATCTGGATACGTTTTGGATGGAGGGCAAGTTGTATTAGATATTTGTATGATGCCCAGCCCTGTAAAACTGCTCTCTGATTAGAAGCTCCGAAGTACTACTGCAATACAAATAGATTATTAACATTGTTCTTATTTGGTATCATAGGGAACTCCCTCCTTAAAAGTACAAAAGTGGAAACACATATTCAAAATAAATCATCCAGATTTATTCAGGAATATATGGATTAAAAAAATGGAGAAAACACGAAGCACTTATTAGAATCTGTCTTAACGTGCTTCTTGTGTTAGTGGTATGGCAGCAATTGAAAGTCGGGTTGGATTTTGGTTTTGTTTGGGGATTTTTTTGATGTATTTGTTAATGTATTAGTTTGTTTGCTTTGATTCTGGTACAATTCCCTAAATGAACTTTCAGGTAAGCAGTTCTTCTTTTAACTGTTTGTAACAGTGCTGGAAAGATACTGAACTCAGGGAGATCTGAGAAGATTAATGTGTACCCTGTGTGTAGAGATGGGCATAATCTGCAAGATTACTTGCTTGCACAAGGAAAATTTCCTTGGATTCCTCTGCCATTCTTTTCAGAAAAAAATAAACTTTGTTTTTGTCTAGAGACTGGACAGACACATATTTAGACAGAAATGTAGCTAGACAACATAGAGTGACAGTCTTAAGGGACTCAATTAAGTTATTTTTATATAGGAACAGAGGGTTTCAAAGGACTTCTTGGGTTGTTTTTAAACAAGTCATAATCATATAATTCTTGATAAATAGACTGCTGAAATCAAAACAAGCTGTTCTTTCTGAGTTAAATATCTAACTCAGGGTGCAGAATGGGACAGCTGTTGACTGGAGAAAATAGATTAGATTAGAAATAGTGTTTGCATCCCATGATCTGTACAGAATTGAAGTCTTTATTTTCCATGTATTTAAGAACAATTTAGGATTTAGCTGCCTGCCAAAATGCTGGCTGTAGTGCCTACCATGGTATGCAATTGCTAGTGTGGATAATATGGGGAAGCAAAAGAGGCTGAAAAAGTGTCTTGATTTTTTCCTAACAGGAAAGATAAAGGAGTAACTCCTCCTAACTAGACCAGTTGATAAAAGATTTGCAGCTGTCTGCATCTTCTGGGCTCATATAAAATACCATGTTCCATTTAAATGTGCTCTATTGTATAAGTTAAAGGGGCTACCACACTTCGGGGAGGACTCTGGTCAGTGGCCAAATGTGGTCATCCTTGATCCTTCAAGACGCTCAGAAGAAATAAACTCTTTCAAAACCTGTAAAATATTTAATCTTTATGCTGCACTGTCCTACAGAACAAACATCTTTTTGATAGCCAGCTTTTTCCTTCTTCTCTCTTCCTCTTCTGTCTTTGATACTCACATCATGCCCTTTTTGTTTTTTCTTTTATTCATAGTTCTTTAGTTTGTTTATTTTTCGTTTCACTAAAGATGCAGCAGTCAAAGGGAAGAGAAAGCAAGAGAGTATTAAAACAAGAGGTCAATGTGAATGTAGCAAGTGCCTAGAAATAATATTTAGTGCAATTTTAAGAACAAGAAAGAAAAAAGATGTGTCCTAGAGCTATGTGAACAGGGTAAATACAATAAGATATTAAAATTGCCCTACAGCTAGGTGTATAGGTTAAATGTAGTAAATATATGCAACTCTGTTCCTTTTACATATTAATGAATCTTCCTCAGCTATGCTTAAACTGCTTTATACTTGTTCTTCATAAAATTCATCTGCACGAATGTTCTTACTGTGACTTTGAAAGCTGTGTGTGTTATTCTTCACCAGAAAAGAACAGTTTAAATTCAATGGTGTGACCATTGAATGGTCACAGAATGGCTGTTCTGGAAGTGTGTCCTGGCATTGTGGGCACAGAGACTGTCACAAGTTCCTCAGGCCTTGCCCACCCCATCTTTGTGGTAAAGGCAGCATATGGCACGTACAGTTTAACTATCTGTATGTATCTCACACTGGTCCAGAAAGAAAATTCTGTGTAAGTATTATTCTTCTGACATGTGCATCTCCATATAACGGAACAGGTAAAAGTAAGTGTTGGATTCTGTGCTTATTTATTCTGGTAAAACATATTTGGGCCAGTTCCTTTGGGATAAACTGCACAGACTCCTTCCATGCAGTTCTGAAAGAAATTGCAAAGGCATCTAAACACACAGCCATTTTGATTTTGTGTAGTCAGGATAGGGTAAAGAATAAGAAGGCAGTGAAGCAGGACCCCCCAGTATGGTCTGGGATCTGTGTGTTCCTGCCTGGGGCAGCAGTGATACAAACCTCACCTTATGCCTGATCCTCTGGCTGAAGCCATATCCTTTTGCAAATGGAGCATTTTCAAAAAGCACCCAAACTCTCTGGCACTGGAGGTGGTGTTTCTTGAGATGAGGGAGTTGCCCAGGTACATCAACACTGTACATGGAGCAGCTGCACAAGGTAGGAAAAACCCCACCCCTGGTCCCTGGGCAGGCCAGCATGGCTGTACCTGCTGTCCCTCTGTCCTTTGTCACACAAATGCTTTGCATCTTCACATTGCTGCGAGATCATTATGGAACTGATTTCTTTAAAGAAGGACATCTTCGGGGTGGCAGGAGGGGTGGGCAGAGGGAGCAGCAAGCGCCTTGCTGGCTGTGAGCTGTTTAAAAGGTCAGTGGCTACTGTTGCTGTGCTGGCTGGTTGCTAAGCTGCCATGGATTTTTGTGCTCCTTTTCCTGGCAGAAGAGACCTTGTGATGAGGTGCAAGGTTATAGCAGTGCCTTTTTAGTAACTTCACCCCCTCCTTTCTGCTCGCTGAGCGATCGAGTAGGGGAGATGCTCTCAGGAGCACTTGTTTTCTTTCCAGGGTTCTCAAAAACAGCTGCTGAAGTAACTGATAGGTTATTTGTCCTGCCAAATTAAACCTAATGTTTTAACCTGAGGGAACAGAGCCACTGCTTAGTGAGCTGCCAGGGTACATTGAGTAACTAAGGCTTTCTAAGGGATCAGCAGAATTTTTACCATCCTCACCTCACTTGCATCTTTGAACTCACAGCAAAGCACATTTGATTAATGCTTGTGTGAAAATTATCTAGCCAAGGTTGCAAAGTATAGAGCTGTTTCATGAGATTGTCTTTTAACCCTGCTTTCCTTCAGCTGTCTCTAGCAGCAGGAGCTTTCATGTGCATCTGAGATGTGTTACAATAGCAACCAATGCTGCCAGGCCTTACAGTGGAGTAGATATGCAGAAAGAGTCTTATCCTACACCAGAATGGTTAAGATAAAGATGCAACATGAGTGCAAACTGAGGTTTGGGAAGGGAGAGGATGTGATTGCTCAGATAAAGTGTGCTTTCTTGCTGTTCAACTTCATTTTCAGACTCTACAAGCCGTACTATCCACCAGACAGATAATTAGAAAACAGCACCAGGGTGTAAGCAAATGAAGTTTCCTAACCTCAGAATAAAATTGTCAGGTTGACATAATAAGTGCTTTTAGACATGTGCAGCAACAAGAAAGGTAATTATTTAACTTGCCTATTAGTTCAGTGGCTGTGAAAGGCACAGTGCTCTTTGAAGCGAGTGGGGAGTCAAGGAGATGAGGTTTGCACTAATCTGCCATAGGGAGGCTGGGAGGCCTTTTTCTGTTGGCCAGGCATTTCTTATAGTATGGTTGTTTTCAGTCGCTTGTAACCTCATTAAATGTTTGCTGGCAAGGCTCTGGGAAAATAACAGCAAGTAACCATGTAACCAAATAGCTAATCTGTGTTTACTTAGCCTGATATATCATCAGATTCTTCCCAAGTACGTTAATGAACAGCTAAAAATGCGAACTAGGGTCTCAACCCTGATCTGAAGCTTGCCTGGGAAATTGGGCCAGAGATGTAGGCTGAGGCCATGCCACCCAGCTACTGCTGTTAGTGCATTAAAATTAGTTAGGGCTCTGTATGTGGAGATTGTTGACTCCTCTGAACATTTTTGTGTATATTTCTGCTTATTGAAGGGTTACTGTTATCCCTACCGGCATTCCTGGAAGTTCCTCCTCCACCCTAAATAATCATAACTTGAAAAAAAAAGTCCTGTAGAAGAAGCAATGAAAGATACTGCTCAGATCCGAAATAAGAAGCCTCTCCTTTCAGGGACTCTGCAGAAGTGCTGCAGTGGTATGTCTGAATTGCTCAGGATCCCTCTGTGATGGATCACATGCTTATACAAACTCCACCTAACCATATTACTTGTGATTGCCAGAAAACTCTTGAGATAAATAACTTGAACTTTATGAATGCCCTGTTCATTCATGGGTTCTTATGGGCTATTCAATCATCCAGGCATTTGAAATAACTCATTAAACTTGCAATAGTGCAATAAATCCACCCTGAGGCCCTCAGTGTTAGATGCAAAATGTGGTGGCCACGTGGTACAAAACACTGGTACTGGCTCTGCTTGTTCAAGTGAATTTGACAGGATAAGTTGACAGTAGATTTCACTTACAAATCAGGATATAATCTAGTTGTGACTAATCTATAATCTCTGTCTTAATGCTAGATTATCTAGCAGGTTTTTTTGTGGCTAGGTTAGACATAGACACCCAAAAAAGTGAGTTGAATTTTGTTTTCCATCTAAGTAGACAGGGATGTTGTTTGACAGGGTGGTTTGACTCAAATTTTACCTCTTGATGATCTGGTCATTCAGTGATCCAGCATGAAGAATCATGTAACTGCTGCCTTATCCATCAGATAACTTGTTGATCCAATGTTTGCACATTTCATGAGGCAGTTGTTGATTGAAGCTATACAGAAAGCTTCAATTGAAGCTACAATTGACCCTATCAGTTAAAAATAAAAAATCAGTCATTAGTTCATGTCCATGTACTTGAAGTGTAACATAATCCCTGCAAAACTGTCTGTTGCCTGGATGGAATCTACACATGACAAATATGGTCTGCTCACATGTCATGGTAGGACTAGCTTTTATTAACTAAGCTTTCAATATGTTGTGATTTTAGTTTGTCATACCTGTTTTCTCCTATTTGCTCACCTTTAAGTTTGGCGGTGTGTATATGTTTTCTTAAAATAAGAAATCTGGTTTTGGTTTTGAGGTGTGACTCTGGATATCTCAAGGCAGCCACTGAGGAACACTTCTCCAAGGCTCAGCTGTGGTGGTGTTTAGGGCTGGTTCTGGGGTGTCTTGCTGTTTGGGGTCATGGAGCTCTGGGTTTTCAGAGTCAAGCCTTGATCATCAACTAGCTGAGCAGCTTCAAGGACTGAGGATGCACACTGTTAGCCATGTATCTGCTTTCTTGAATTGCCATTTTAAGTGGCTCTGTAGCCCTCTGACCTGCTGTAATAGGTAACACTTCCTGGGAAGCCTGTGGTTCTTGTCAGTGGCAATGTTGCATACTTAGCATCTGTTGTAGTTAGGTGAGATAGGAGCTATTTGAGCTTTCTCTTCAAG
Source organism: Vireo altiloquus (assembly GCA_013396875.1). NCBI lineage: Eukaryota > Metazoa > Chordata > Aves > Passeriformes > Vireonidae > Vireo > Vireo altiloquus. The sequence continues at coordinate 19,844 of VZRF01001712.1, forward strand.
CAAAACTGAAAGACATCCCAAATATTTTGCTTATGCCTTATAAATCTTGGATACATCCAGAGGCTAAGGGCTTGCTGGTGATGGCAGAAACATGCAGCACTGACAGCCAGCACTGCGTGTTCCTACCCTGAGTAAATTGGGGCACCTCAGGTCCCTTGATTGAGCCCTGTCATTCAGTCACTGATGCAGGAAGGACTAAGGGCTGCTGGTCCCATTAGCAAAGCACATGATTCAGTTACCCACCTAGGGTCCAGTGGGTGTAATTTGGTTTCATGCATTGTCCTGCAGCACCCAGTGTGCATTAAGAGACCATTTTACGGCCTGGATGCAGACAGAGTTTTTATTTAAGTGGTTAGGAGAGGGGGACAGGCTAGCTCTAACCTACTGTGGACTGTCCATGCTCAGAAAATTAAGATGCTGTGCTCTGCTGATTACAGCTTTCATCTGAGGTTTAGCTTGTGGGAAGAAGGTGGTGCCTTAAATGGCTACCACATTGACTAGAGACAGAGACTAGACAGGAATAAGGGAATAAAGGAGGTATTTATTTGAAAGGCCTTCAAAGGTCACACCCTGGGGGCCCAGAGGCTCCTGTCTCAGTGGATCCCAAGATGGACAACAACTGCATGTGAAAGAAAAGGCTCGCTTTTGTGGCATAGAGCTGAGGCAGGATGTCCTGCCCAGCCATTGATGTTACAGCCTGTGCAAGGTGTCCTGACCGCTGCTGTGCCTGTCTTCTCTCCCCAGATGGCTGGTGACCCATGTGCCGAGCAGCCCCAGCCCGTGCTTGGCATGAGGGCCGGAGCCAGGCGCTGCCGCTGAGGCGAGGGGCAGGGAGGGATCGCCATGGCCTCATCCCGGCGGGCCCGGCACACCGGCCCTCCCGACGGAGGCTGGGGATGGATGATCGTCGCTGGCTGCTTCCTTGTCACTATCTGCACAAGGGCTGTCACGAGGTAAAGGCACTGCTGCTTGTCTTGCTGCCCTGTTTGTGGCATTACCTTTTTTTTATCCCTTAGGAAGAGGGTTTGTGATCTCCCCGATGTCCTGCAGCTCATGGGGTTTTTCTGGTTAGGTACAGACTCTCTCCTGCTACGTTTTCCAAAGCTTCCCAAAACCCCTAAGGCTGTGGGGAGGGCTGAGGGATTTGAGCCCTCTGGTTTTAGTCTCGCCTCCTCTGACAGCTGCTGTAGCTTTCAGCACCCACTCCTTGATTTCTTACAGAATCAAGGCCTGAGACAGGTAGTGCTATTTCAGGCTGTGGTGTTTCGGCTGGGGAGGGAGGAATCATGTAGGGTCTCTTTTAGTTCACTGTGTCCCTCTGACCCCACAGCCATGCTCATTTTTGCCAGTGCCAGTGAATAAGCTTGACTCCTGAGCCAGTGCAAAAAGCATGTAAATACCCTCTTCTCCTGCTGCAAGCATTTCAGGTACTATCCTGCCTGAGAAGGTCCAAGCCCTAGAGAAGGCACCCCTCTCTATACTCCTCTGGTATCTGAAATATGCAGAAAATATTTTCTCGAAAATAGAAAGAACAGGAATAGACTGCTGCCTTGCATGAACATAATGCAATCTGGGATGAGATTGCTTTTACAGTGACTTAGATGTCAACCAGAGAGAGAGGAGCCTGGTGTGTGTGAACATGGACATTTTAGCTATATTAAGCAGAGAGATAAGCACCTGGCTAAGTGAGGAAATCTGAATGAGTGTCTTGTTGGACAGTCAGTATAATGTATAAATACAGTGTTTCCTACCTAAAGTTCTTATTTCTTTTAAAATAAAGCTGGCAGGTTTAGGGATCTGAAGTCTTTAGGGATCTAGGGTCTTGGAATCAACAGCATAGAAGGGGATTGAAACACTGATACAGTGTTTGTTAATGTATACAAATGTACCAATTCCATAATAACAGTAGAGGATTCCTAGTGGATTTAATTCCTTTTTCGTGTGTGAAGTCTGTTACGTCCAAGAAATCATCCAATGGCTAGGACACATTAGCCTATAGAGAAGGATGAAGAACGTGTAAGAGAAAAACCTGAAGAAAGTGGTCATTCATTGATTCGAGTAAAAAGGGGGAAAGGCATCTCTTGTTGATCCAGGAAAGAGAATGAAACTATGCAGCCTTTTAATCTGTTCCTGTGCAGGGACATGTTGAACAGTAACACTTGTTGAGTAGAGCAAAGTAACCTCTCCTGGAAGCATTTTATTATACTGTTGGAAGGCCCACGGGCTCCTGCTGAGTTTGGTTCCATGTTTGTAGGGAGTTGCTTTGCACTTATCCATCCATGAACACAGCTGCAGGTAGTGTTTGCTCTGTAGGTACTATATTGACCCTACCCTCACAGTTTGTGCAGGTGTGGAATAGTGAGCAATAAGGTCAGTGAAGAACAGGGAAGCCAGGGATTTTTGTGCCAGGGAAGAAACATCATAGTATGGGATCTAAGTTGCTGGTGAGAATTACAATTTCAGTTTCCTTTCAGTTCAAGATACTGTGAGCTATAAAAGTCTAGCAGCAGACACCCCAGCAAGAAACATATGATATTATAATGTTCATGACCACAATTTTGATTTTCCTGTGAGCTGGAGAGGACCTTCAACTGGGTACTTTTTATACCTAAAGAGTGAGGCCAGTGTTTTCTGTGATGCAAATATTCCATGTTCAACAGATTGGCGTTCATGTTTTCTGTCCTAGGTGCATCTCTATTTTTTTTGTGGAGTTCCAGGCATACTTTGGGCAGGATTATGCCAGGACTGCTTGGATCCACTCCATTGTTGACTGTGCTACAATGCTCTGTGGTGTGTATTACCCTTTCAAGTGTAATGTGGCTGCTTTTGCATCAGCTCCATCTGGTTTTAGCATGCACAAAAGTTGGTGGAGTCAGCTGGAAAAGAGTGATACTGTGGGATCTCTCTCCAAGCTGCTTCCCCCAACATCGTTGTGCAAGGAAGGGAGTGTCTTCATACTAAAAAGAAGAGGCAGAAGTTTGGTTTATGAAATGATCTAATTTTTCAGAAATGTACTTTTGTTGAGGTCTATTGGGATGTGTCATGTTTGAACGCTATTAATTGAGAACTTGTTTCTTTTGCCTTTTGATTGGAGTCATATTTGAGACAGCACAGGATGTACATCTTGCCTCCAGATCAAGTCACAACCATCCTCCTTTAATCAAAAGTGTATATTTACAAATAGTCTTCTCCCTTAAAAGAAAATTTGATATTACAAAAAATTATGTGTGTCAATGCAGCAGTTGTACTGAATTTCTCATGGGTTTGCTTTAAAGCTATGCAGCTAGGTGAAAATCTATGCCCTAATCCTGTGGAAGAGGGTTAATCCATAAGAATTGCTAGAAAGGCAGAGGGACACACCTGGAATGAGACACAGCAGCTTACCTGTGACAGCCAGGTTATATCTTGAGGAAAAAAGAGAAATAAAGGTAACCTTGCCCTGGCATTGCAGGTAGTAGAGGGGAAGAGGGCTGGTGATGACATCCCGTGGTAGAAGCAGGGTGATCTGGGAGCTATCAGTGTTGGAGAAGTGCCGGAGAAGGGTAGCAGTCCTGGAGATCATCCATAGGATGTGAGACCTCTCCTGTTTGGGTCTGAGCCAGAGCCCATGAGGCTGGGGAGCTGTGAGGAAGGACACCTCAAGATACTGAGGGTTGAAGTGCAAATTCCAGGTGGGCAAAAGTCTGAGTGTTGTAAGCGTGGAGTAATGAACAGTGTGGGCTGTTGCTGTGGCCTGTTTTGACCCCTTGACGCTGCATGTTAGCTGTGTCCCATAATGACTCTGAGCTATGAAAATGGCTGCTGAGAAACCTACTGTAAGTTTCAGGTTTATCCTGAATTTCAGGAAAATTACTTTCAGAAGTTTCCTTTCCTTTCCTTTCCTTTCCTTTCCTTTCCTTTCCTTTCCTTTCCTTTCCTTTCCTTTCCTTTCCTT